>MU004373.1:0-144531 GCA_010405375.1 Lophiostoma macrostomum CBS 122681 | reverse complement strand
TTCTACTTTATATAGCTAGAATATAAAGTCTTTTAAATTAAAGTTAAAAATATATTAGATAATTATTTACTTTTTAATTAGAGGTAAGCTTATAGTAGTTTAGATAAATATTATTTCTAAAGAAAATTCTATTATATTTATTAATTAAGGTTATATATAGAATATTAAATATAGCTATAGTATATTATAGACTTTTAAATTTATAATTTTAGTAGGCCTAAAAGGTAAGCTTAATTCTATCTTTTTATTTAAGAATAGAAGTAATATATTATTAAGATATCTTATAATAATAGAGTAGTTAGTATTACTAAGAAAAACTAACTAACTTAGTAGTTTAACTAACTTGGTAGTGGAATACATTATATAAAAAGCTATATTTTTTAACTAAACTCGTTTTAAAAAAAGTTTATTTTAGCCTAATTAGTATATAGTACTAATACTAAGCCTCCCTAGTTAGAGAGTCGGGCAAACGCTAGACTAGAACGAGCGGGGTCATGCACGTACCCAAGCGCTTTCCCCAAAGATTTCTTCGTAAAGGCCTAGATTGTATACGCCCTCTCTAACTTTCAACACCACGACATTGCCTCAGTTGCTAGAATGTACGGAGAGGTGGGGAACAAGCTGGTACTGCCTACATGCGCTCCACTCCTCGTCCAGTCTGACGGCGTATAGGTTCAACATGCGAAGCGCACGCAATCGCTCGCTCATCTTCCACCGTATCAGACTGAAATGGTCAGGGCGGTAACGCGAGAGGTTCGCGATCTGGACAAGGACGTAGCGACTATACTCGAACCGTTCGCGGGGTCGTTCAACCCCTCTACAGAGCCCGCTACTGCTTGCGCGCTTCTAGTCAATCACTTATGCATGAGGAGGAACAAACGTTGTCTCCTCGCCTACCATCGTGTCCGATCGGACAAACTGGAAGAAATGTGTTGGACTGGCATTGACGTTCTTGAAAGGCAACAGCCTAACAAAGCCAGCAACGATGCAACGACGGCCATGGGTTCTGAAGGCAACTCGAGCAGTCTCAGTCCGGAAGAGGAAGAGTATGTTCGGCAGTACAGTGACTTGCTTGCTGCATACAAAGGACAATGGACAGACATCGACCTAACAGGCAGTCTTGAGCCACCAAAGGACTTGTTCATCGATGTCCGAGTACTCAAAGATGCTGGCGAGATCCAGACAGAATATGGGTAAGTTGAGTAAAGAGTCACACAATGATGAAATAGTAATTCTGGACAGGGCAATCACTTTGACCAAGAATAGCCAGTTTTACGTGCGACAGGGCGATGTTGAACGGCTCATCGCGCAAGGCTACCTTCAGCGTCTGAGCTGAGATCGCTACAGTATGAGCGTACGCCCATGTCGTCTTGCATCACTACTAGCGCGTCGGCAAGGGATACTCCGAAAATCGGGCTCGAAAGCTGACCTGACAATTCAAATTATCAAGAGCCACCTCGAGGGAGCATAACTGTTCCATGGCACCGGGCCGTGCCGTGGGATGTTGAGCTGGTCGCATGCATGGTGGGATCACGAGAAGATCAGAACGGCTCTCGTGCAGCAGACAGCAGGTGGAGGTGGAGAACGGCCTTCGGAACGCGAGGGGTTCTTCGCTCAGGCAATCGGCTGACCCCCGCGAGGAAGCATTGCGGCGCTTTCGCTAATGCAGCGACAGCGGGCCGGCACTGCACGAGGGGGAGAAAGGACATGGTGGGCCAGCCTTCGTCGCCATTGTCGGTCAACGTGGTGCGATAGCTCGCGATGCGCGCATCGTAGTGTGCATTCCAGCCTAGCGGATTGAGCTTGCGATATGAATTGAATCCCAATCGAGCGAAGACGTCGTTACCTTTGTGCCTTGGACTGGCTTAGCGCGGCCATGACGTCTCGGTTGATCGCGTCGGAAGCTCTCAAACTTTTTCCTGGACATCCCGGCTGATGGGCTAGGGCTAGCCACGGTACGCTCACTACCATGCGTGATGCAGCGACTACTGCGTTCAAATCAATCATTCCCCTCTCGTCCAGTGTCCACACCAACAATTGACCTGCCGAGCGCGTACGAACCCCACATAGTGGCCTCGACCATTCCTGCAGCTGCCCGCCCGCGACCCTGGCTTTCCCAACGCAAACTTCGAAGCTGAGCATGTGTGTTTGAACACCAGCACCTCTTTCCCCGCCCGCCACCATGTCTGCACGTCCGGCGCGACGGAGCGACGATGCAGATACAGGTCAGCAGTTGCCCTTTAGTGGCGGCAACGGCGAGGAAGACAGAGAGCACACACCGGCAGGATCGCAGACCATCCCTAGATCACGGCCCATCAGAGCTCACCCTTCTGCTTCCCACGCCTTCCTCTCTAGTTCATACTCACAACGGACGCCAGCACGTTCCTTCGCACACCAGTCATCACACCCAACGGCAGATACGCCACAATACTCATCGCTTGGTGTCCGCGAGAGGACCCAGGAATTGGCATCCTACGCGTTGGAGACAGATACATACCAGAGCAAGGGTCGCCGGCTTAGCTACACAGATTCGGATGCGGCTTCGGGAAGAAGGACTGGGTCCATGTCCTATGACCTCGACACGGGCGAGGGGCGAGCCTCATCGGACTCCTATGGAACCGATCCTATTGAAGAGGAGGACAGTGAACCAGAGAGCCCAGAGACAGTGATCCACGCACCACCTCGGGGTCTGTTCACTTCAGTTCTATCATCACGGCAGGACTCCAAACACCAGCAGGCGCATGGTCGATCAGGCTGGGATGTCCCCAATCCTGTGGCCCAGGGCACCGAAACGACGCCGCTCCTTCCGAGGGCCCGCTTGTCCAGAGCGGATAGCTCCGCAGCTTCACAACGCATAACAAAAGGGTCAGGGTCCTCTGCGCCCTCTAGTACTCGGAGTTGGACGAAAGTTGGGGAATCTTTTGCAGCAGGGCGAAAGCATATGGTGGGGACAGGACGCTCTCTGCTGAATCCAAAGACCTATACCAAGGAAGCCGTTCTAGGGAAGGCCACCGCAAGTCTGCAGACTCTGTCAGGTGTGTTTCTAGGCCTTCTCTTGAACATACTGGATGCCCTGTCTTATGGCTACATACTGTTTCCCCTCGGGAGTCCGATCTTCAGCCAGACAGGTCCAGATGGTATCTCCATCTTCTTTGTCAGTTGCATCGTTTCACAGCTATGCTATTCTCTGGGGCTCTCTGTCTTTAGGGGTGGTGTTGGCTCAGAAATGATCGAAGTTGTCCCATTCTTTCACAAAATGGCATACTCTATCATGGCCAGAATGGAAGGTGAAAGCAATGAAGCTGTCATCGCAACAGTCATTGTGTCGTACTGTTTAAGTTCAGTTGTCACAGGCCTCATATTCCTGGCTCTCGGTGGTTTCAAGCTAGGGAACCTTGTGAGCTTCTTTCCGAGGCACATTCTTATTGGCTGTATTGGAGGCGTAGGATTCTTCCTCTTCGTCACTGGAATCGAAGTATCAGCGCGCCTAGAAGGCAACCTCAATTATGATCTAGAAACTCTACACAAACTGTTCGCCCAGGATACTGTTTATCTCTGGATCCTGCCACTCGTACTCGCGGTCTTGATACTCGTCCTCAGGCGACTCGTCAAGAGCCCCTTTGTGCTCCCAGCGTTCTTCGTGGCAGTCCTCGGTGTCTTCTATATCATTGTCAAAGCCATCCTGAAACTGGACCTCGAGAGCGCCCGCAACGGCGGCTGGATTTTCGAGAAGCCAGAAGCCGGAGTACCTTTCTACAGATTTTATACATATTTCAAGTTCGGAAGCATTGACGGAGCGGCTCTAGCAAGTACGATACCAACAATGTTCGCATTGTCCTTCTTTGGAATCATACATGTTCCAATCAACGTTCCCGCACTTGGTGCGGCGGTGAAAGAGGATGAAGTCAACGTCAACCGAGAGCTCATTGCGCATGGCATCTCCAACACAATATCAGGATTGGTTGGCAGTATTCAGGTAAGTATCTTACTGTCCTGTCACAGGTCGGTGCTAATATAACGTATAGAACTATCTCGTCTATGCGAACAGCATTCTGTTCATCGCTAACGGGGGTGATAGTCGCATCGCAGGCGTTCTTTTGGCTCTTGCTACGACTGCTGTCTGGCTGGCTGGTCCAGCTATGATAGGCTACATACCTGTCTGCCTGGTCGGTGCATTGATCTTCATGCTTGGGATCGAGCTTATGGAAGAGGCTGTATGGGACACGTTCGGAAAGTGCAACAAGCTCGAGTATCTCACCATCATTGCCATTGTCCTCATCATGGGGATCTATGATTTCGTGGCCGGCATCTTGATCGGGATCATCATGGCATGTCTGAGCTACGTTATCTCGAGTTCGCGGACTCCCGCAGTTCGTGCCACTTATAGTGGAGATGTTGCTGAATCGACTGTCAGAAGACCCAGGGCCGACCGCCGCTACCTTAGCAAGGTTCGAGGGCAAATTCGCGTCATTAAGCTTGGCGGCTTCCTTTTCTTTGGCACCATAGTCTCCGTGGAAGAGTACATGAAGTCGCTCATCGAAGCAGACAATTTTCAGAAACAGTTGACGAGCTTCATCGTTGTCGATTTCAGCCACGTCACCGACGTAGACTTCTCCAGTTCCGAAGGTTTCCAGCGCATCAACCGTATCTTATCGCGTAAGAACGTTAGGATGATCGTCAGTGGGATATCGTTCAGTAGCCAAGTTGGTCAAGCACTACAGAATGTCGGTTTACTCGATGCCGAGAAAGCCGGCGATGATTGCCCGCCTCCACGAGTATTCGAAGACCTCAACACAGCCCTCGAGGCCTGCGAAAACGAGCTACTTGATGCTTTCTATACCCACTGCAGTCGCAATACAAAACGGCGAAGCACACCACCTATGACGATCAAAACCGCTGATTCGGACACTTTCCACAGCGAAGGCGGCTCGCCTACATCCTCTCTTGACCCAAACACCTTCGACCCGCAATGGCAGTCTCCCCGTCGAGGTGCACAGTTTCTTGCTGCGGCGTCAACCATGCGCGAACAATCACTTTCTGAATCCATCCCAAGTACCGATGCCGCCCACGATTCTTTGACCAGTGGACCGGTACCTAGCAAATGGAAGAACTTTGCGCAGCCCATCAAAATCATGCTACAAACCTTCGAAGACGTGTCCACCCGGGACGTCGACTTCTGGCAGATCCCAGCTCCGTACTTCGAGCGGCGCGAATACAAGGCTGGCACGGTCTTATACTCACGAGGTGACGAGCCAGATGGTTTCTACATCCTCGAGAAGGGACGCTTCCGTGCTGAGTACGAACTCGACCAGGGCCGGTTCTATGAAGTCATACTCCCGGGTACTACGTGCGGCGAGCTTCCCTTCTTCTCGGAGACAGACCGCACGGGTACTGTGGCTGCGGAAAACGATTCCGTGGCATGGTTGTTGACGAGGGAGAAGTACAGGGAACTGGAGAAGGAGAATCAGGAGGTTGCATCGGAGCTACTGAAGGTTGGACTCAAGTTGACGAAGGAGAGGATGGATGTCATCACTTCGTATGTATTTTGCCCCGCATAATATCTCCGGGCTCGACTGACATGCGTCCGTGGACAGATATGTTCTTGTAACTGCTTCATAGTTATTGATGCATTCACATATTGGGTGGGTCGGGACTTTGGAATAGAGACACGGGAAAAGTTCGAGTTCACTTCTTGTAGCTACACCTTGGATCGTATGGAAAAGCATCTGGGCGGAGATTTCGAATATGCGTTGGCGGATATTTGTATCTAAGGCAAACCTTTATGTCGTTGTCTGTGTACTGCACGCATTCAATGTATGATGCGGGAAGTGAAGCCTCCAAAATGTCATGACAACAGCGCAAAACAGCTTTCTGAAGTGCTTAACGTCCACCACGAGTGTATTGTGTAGCTACATAGAAAGCGTCTGCAAAGGTTTCATAATTCGGTAACAGGCCAGTTTGATCTCAAGATCTCTAGTGACTTTATAGAATTGGTATCTAGTGTGTCTGTCTCGAAGTATACACTAGTACTTATGGAATCCCAGTGCCTGTAGTCTATGTCGATGGCTTTCATCATCTACTGCTAAACCTCAATTTAGAGCTCAGAGCCATCCACCACGTTCTTCGTAGTCGGGATATTCGTACGCCTTGGAGCTAGAGGTACAAAAGCGCTGTCTCTCTCAGTGGCAGTGAAAGATGGACTCATTGTATGAACTGTCCGGACTTTGATTTTACTTATTGCCATTCGACTATGAAGCTCGAGTACTAAGTCCAGGGTGCGATTCTGTATTTCTTCGTCGAGACAGTTTGGATGATCATGACTTGTCAATGTGAACACCATAGGAAAACCTATATACGGCGAAAGAACACATTTGGCTGTGTGGAGTTGGATGGAATGAGTGTAAGATCTTCTCAGTAACAGAACAGAGCAGGTTGATCACATATGCTCCTCCTTGATCGAGGGTACATCATTTCTATTCCTGTGACCGCTCTGCTGTGGAAGCCAAGCCTGTACCACGGTCAAACAGAACCAGTACACAATTCTACTCGCAGAGAAACAGTCTTCGAAAAGCCGACCATCAGAACACTCCTGCTTTTGCCACCTTACCTGAAACATTCCCAACCCATCGTTCGACCGGTCCTCCCACTCCGTACCACTCCGTGCCACTCGATGAGGCAATTGCTAGCACAACATACAAACGCTGGTCCTCCACGTGTCACAACAGCTTCCTTCGGTGCTTCCGCCCTCTACGCCAGATGGCGCAGACGTAGCGGGGGCCTGCACAACACGAACGAACGCCCTGCTCTGCGTGTCTTGTGCTCGCAGTCCTGTTCACCGATTACAAGGCAAAAGCATGGCGAGGTCGCCGTTCACGGGGCGGTAAAGAGCAAGAAGGAGGCACCTAGTTCTGTGTGACCCGAGGGCTGTTTTGGGATATTCATGTGGTTGGGCGCGAGCGCCACTTGCTTGCGTGGTCTATGGGCAGCCAGTATCCTCGGGTTCGGGGGGCTCGGAGTGTTTCTGCGGCACGTGCAGAAGCTGCTCTTCTTGTTTGCATGAGGGGAAGGGAAGGGACCAGGGAGTTGTGTACATGAGATGCGGCGTAGGAGGCGTGGATGGATGGGCATTGGTGCCGCTGATTTGAGATTTTTGAGATTTGGATGCGCGGCGGAGATGAATGTTGGTTGTTGCTTTCCTTGAAATTTGCTTCCGAGTTGCTTCCTTGATGCGATATCCTCACACCCGTGTTCGGTATTCCGTATCGAATGTACCTAGAGTACTGCGGAAGTAGGTAGCCGCGAAACAGCATGTTCATCTTCTTCAGCTCGGTTTATACGCTCTGGCGACCAGCGACCGTAAAGCAAGTCTACAATCTGTCAGCGCCGGGGTAATTTGAACCGAGTCGAGTGTAGCTCACCAAAGGCCATGTGCAGGTAGGCCACCAGTCACTTACATCATGCTGCTCTACCCCGACCTGGTCTTTACTCTGCTGGCTATCAGGCCAGCTCTTTGTTACCATTCCTCACGTCCTTGTCCCTGTTCCTGCGCCGACGAGCTGCAGTTCGTCTCGGAACGCGAAACTCAAGAGCTCGCATTTCTCTCAACGTCAACCACCTGACTTCATTGCCAACCCTCCCAAGCATCCACGACAAGCTTGGACATGCCCCGGGTGCGTAGTCGCCCATCCATGGCAATCGATTCGCACCCGCATCGAAGCTCGAGCCTCGTACGCGGTGCTCCCGTGCGCGTTCAGCTGGGAGCTGGGCTACAGGGATATCCAACGCTGTCGAGCCACCAAAAGCCCCCGATGCCTTATCCACCTTCCCGAAACGGGAACGGACGCGAACATCGCGGGTGCGAGCATATTGCGCGATGGCACCATGCCATACGGTATCACGCTGGAGCCTGGGACTGAGGGTCTTGCGAGTCTATTTGAGTGGAGGTGAGGGGTTGTGAAATCTTGCGCAGACCGAAGAGACCGGCGCATAGACCGGCGTTGTGAAAGACTGGACGACTATTCCATACTGCGACAAATTATCGCAGAATGAGGTATCTTGCAGCGACGTGCAGCGACGACCTTCTAGCCCGATGCAGCGCGTTGGAGAAGGGATTCCATGCATATACTTGTCTGGGGTTAAAGAGCATGGGTGGCGAGCATTCATCAGCATCGAGGCGCCGCCGTCCTGCATTATCGATATCGGCCTTGATTTGATCAGAAAGGGTCCAGGCGGATGTGCTATTCCAATTGAAGTTATTGCGGCGGAGCAAGTTGTCTTCCGCACCGCAACTCCTTAGGGTGGTCTTGGAAAGCAGCAGATGCTGTACGGTAGACCGCCACGCGCTATCTCCAGCTGTTTGATTCATCACCATCAGCGGTGTGCCGAACGGTTTACTCATCAGCTTTCGGCTCTGAGGGACGTAGCCTGCTTGGCCAATCTGTCTGCTACATACGTCGAGAACGTTGAGGAGGCGTGCATTTGGGGGCCGATCGGCGCTCCATATGCCTTTTTTCGAGAACGTGCTCCAACGTGCGTGGCCCGTGGTCCTGCGCGTGCTCGCGGCGTGGAGAGGGGGATTCGCAAGAAGGATTCAGCCCTGTCGCTTTGGGGTGTGATGAACGTGCAGGGTGGATGGCCGCCCAGCACGTAAAGCCGATACGGACCCCATTCCTTCGTCCGTAGCCGAAGCTCGTTATTGAATGTTCGCAAAAGAGCAGGTTGGGGGCGTGTGTGGCTCAGGATGAAACACGAAGAAAGGAGTGCAATTGCTCGGTTGCACACACGACGTCGAGGTGCATGTTTTGAAACTTTGATCGTGGATAGCTTTGATCATGCGGAGTCAATTGCCATTCGGTTCAAGGCATCGTGAAACGCGTTGATCATCGTTCTGTGGATGCATGAATGCGGCGAAGTCGTTCGGCTTGACTTACTAATATCTGGAGGCTTGTAGCCTCAATCCTTCCAGGGTTCATGACCGTGAGCTACTTCTCCACCAAGCCTCACGCACGAAAGAAAACACTGCCAAGGCGCAATTTGCTATGTATGGACAGAGCTATGTGTTATCTGAATTTGATATAGGAGTCAAGAGACTTGACTTCAGACTAGCATGCGAGCAAGTGACATATCGAGACCTTCGAGCGAGATTCCGCCTTGCAGAGGATGGGCTAGGAATGCTATGTTTACCGACACCATTTCACAATAGTAGGATATTGGCGAAGCGAGCTCTCGACCCCGTTTCATCAACGAACCTACCAATGAAGATCTCGAAGATCCTCAAGCGACGTTCGCTCCTTCGCATGAAATTCACGTCGCATCGCTTGCTTAGGTTGTGATTTCAATCTATCTTTTGTAACCATTGGCCTTGGCTCCAGACACCCGAAAATGTAATCAATGCCGCAGAGTGCTCCTCCGAGCCGAGCGCTGTTTATGCCGAGAAAGTACATGGTTCAGTGAAATCCACTTCGGAGGAAGAGTTCGGCTCAAAGTGTGAAGATTGTCTCGGATGAAGTTGAGATTGGCGAGGGCTTATGAACCATCGGTTTGGTGCGGGATAGTGAGTGGGAATATCGTAGCGGGCGAGAAGTTGCGTGGAGCTCCGCAGACTGCATAGGATTGACAATACGGCCCGAGCGTGCTGTCCATCATGCTCAAAACCTGGTAAATGTTAATTACCATTAGGGTTTCCAAGACGCGTGTTTGCGTAACCCCAGAAGGGAAGACGATGCATCGGGAGGTGATAGCAGGGCGTATTGTTGTTCCGCTGCGGAAAGCGCGGACGCAGAGGTGAGTCATTGGACCTAGTCCCGAGTGCGCTTTGGAGGATTATTGGTGTGGTTAAGAGCGGGCATGTCTTTGACTTCGGGCTGGGCGGATGGTTTTGGTTCTGGAGATAATCGGACATCGCGGAGGCTTCCTACGCGGCGTTTGTGGGCTAAAGTGTCCGAAGCGATAACCGCGTGACGTCGAGTGGTCCCGAAGAAGTCCAGTGATGGACGAGACGCATACGCAAATTCCGTTGCAACAGTGCTGTTGTCCTGGCGGCGTTGGACGTCGACAGCAAAAGTTTCGTCGTCTTCCGTAGTGTCGGACCCAGATGACGGGGGTGCAAGCGGGTGCTCTAGGGTCACACAGAACACGAGCCGGTACTTTGAGCCCGGGAGGAACCTTTTGGAGTAACACGTGAGAACCTTCTTTTTCGACGTTGGTAGCCCAGCCCCATGGATTCCTCCAGGGCTCTCTCGTCAGCATGAAGCGTACTGACTTACCCGTCAGGGCTTAGTCGCAGATGTGAGATCTGGGGAAGTAAGACCTAGCGCCTGTGGGCAGAAGCCATAAGACATAGGGCTGCCATTTGTTATCGTCAACAAGACCTCGAATGAGGCATGTTTGACACTTCGGAGTCTGTCGATGGAATCCTGCCTTTGCACGTTGAACCACCAAAGCCCTTTCCTACTAGGGTATGCAATGCGCCGCTGCTCTAAATTCGATCGGGACATCCATCCGGGGTGGTCCGATTCGCAGGTTCAATACCTCCCTATTGAGGGTTCAAGTTTGGACCCAGCGAACGGCGCATTCCACGCTACAACCCGTCGGCTTCATACAACTATCCGCGGCCGTGGCCCTACACGTTTTGTGTACTCACCGTCAGCTCTAAGGATACGGCTCAAGGCAGATCTGCAATTGCGATGCATTTGTAATAGCTCGAGCTTATTGCAACGCTATCCTAAGATGTCTGTCCTTCAGGACGACCTGCGAGCGGAAGCTCTTTCGAAGTCACAATTTCGGTTACATCATGTCTCCCTAGTAGCGAGACGGACAAGGTACTGGGCATCTGTTGGATGCCGGCGCTAGGACCTCAGGTGTCAGACTGCGGGTGCGGGGAGCGAAAGCGGGAATTATACGAAAGTGGGTACGAGCGGGACAGACTGAGAGACTCGACCACGATTGCACAAGGGTGAGTGAAATTTGGTAAAACATGAGTATGCAGACAAAGGATGATAGTTGATGGTAGGGGCTTGGTCTCACGGAGGGAAATGAGAGAGGAGCCGCAGGCAAGCGTTTCCGCTGTGCCACAAACTCGCCCCACGCCGCTCGCAAAAGCACGTGATCTATGCGGAGACCGAGCCTCAGAGCGTGCAGCCACTTGGGCTAACTCGGGTTAGTGGTGCGAAGTGCAGCGACCACCTTCCCACGCTCGTTTCAAGCTTTGTGGATGAGCCAGCGGACTCGACCCACTTTCCGTGGATAGCGCGCGAGACGGTTGAAAGCCACTGGGGAGTCCCAGTTCGGTCTGTAACGTATGAAAAATTGCTCTAATACCGAACTGCGGGCAGATCAAGGATGGAAGCATGGCCTGGTGTTGGGCCGCGGAGGCCTTTGGGATGATCGCGAGACAGATGTCGGTTGGTGTCGCTTCGTTTGACGGAGTAGGGAATTCCACTGGGGCGTTCTTTGGGTTGTTGCGATATCAGGCGCCCGTTTGAGTCCCTGGTCTTCCTATTGGTAGATTTATTGTGTATGTTTGTTGGACTTGGTTGAGCGAGCGCGCCGTAGACGTGTGTGGTTGCGTATGGAAGGCCTTGAAATAGACTATTCTACCGTGCCAGATGTTGTGTTTCTGTTACTGTTGTGATGTGCTGCGACGTGCTTACATGATTACCGACCAGCGATGAATCGGGCCGTCGATGATCCATTGGATACCGAATCCTGCCGTTGCTGTTCAACGGAAAACCCTCCCAATATTTGGATCCAAACATTCTCGAGCTTCAGCCCGTCGGCCCGACACATAGTAGTACCGTTAGTTTCAGTGAAACAGCTTTGGTATGCTACTTCCCACCATCATGTTATGCGTGATAAAGTCCCATAGCTGTTACCCGCACACCTTCGAGGTGCAGCATCGTTTACGCAGTCCGAAGTCTCCTAGACCAATTCGCGATAGTTCCACAACGTATAGCGGATGGCCTTTGTAAGGCCGTCAAGATAAGACCAGTGTTATGTACAGAGCCTATTGTTAATATGCGCAAGGCCACCAGCACGTGACATCGTTTCCAGGCACCGCTGGATGGTGCCATGGCATGATAACTTGCTCGATTTCATCTGCCGAAAATTGAGTTTCATTCAGGTTCAGGAGTCTCACCGAGTTTCTGCAATGCAATATCCCATCTTATGCGGATGGACAGCTTGGGATATCGCTTCAACAGCTACGCCGCATCGCCCGACAGGGTATTTACGCCCGGCATAAGTCTCCGGCCTAAGGCTGGCACGGCGATGTGCCTTGCAGGAAAAGGATTGGGCTTGCCTTTGATCAAGTGACCATTGCGGGCCAAGAAAGTAGTGGATGCCGAGTGATAGTACGGGTTTAATTCTGGCGTGCGACAAGCTGAAAGGCGATCCGCAATTTCTGGACCCCGCTTTGCAATCCGGAAGGTGTGCGGAGTGCACGCACACAATTATCTCCAAGGTCTGGTGGAGTATATCGCGGATGGTCTGAATAATCATCATAGGGCTGGCTGGTCCTGGATGCCAATGATCGTATCGGGATGTGTATCGCTGCTTGCTTTGGTATAAGTTCCTTTCCAGTTGCTGCGCTAATACTGGCAACAGCTCACAAGGACTGACCCAGGGATTCTGTGACTCAACAAAGCGTAACGAAACTTTTCTAGTTACGTGAGTTGAGCCAAGTGCTCTTAGATCTAATAGCGTCGGATGCAAATGTGGTGAGGATCGCGAGGCTTCAGTCCCCTGTGCACCGTATGCCTGTCGACCTTGTCGCTTTCGTGAACTAATTGGTGAGAGGCACCGCCGAAACGGCTAAGAAGTGCAATTGCTGATGATCGTTTGGTCCTAGTCGTGCGAGAACACAAATCAACACAGGACACCCTTCTTCGCCATTGTTGCAGCACAAGATCCTCCACTAGGCGCATTTGAAGAGGGTTGGAGAGGAGACATGATTAAAATACCCAACCGACCTGCAAGGTTAGCCAGGTGTTTTATTTTGATGTTGATCAAAGAGTGCTGCGATGTGGCACAGCCCGGCGCTTCGAGGAGAACGTCGGCTGGAGCATTGTCCCGAAGGATTTAGGATGGTCCCGCAGCCTAGTCCACTTTTGACGATCCGACAGGGGCATAGCGAACGTCTTGCTTGGCGAGCGTCTGACGACCCTGGAGCGCAAGAAGCGCATGGTCAAGCGGTAAGGCGTCGTCTACGACTGCCTCGCCATTCTAGGTCGCCCTATGCCCAGTGAGCTTCGCGGTTCAGGCGCCGTGCAACCATGCATGCGTAAGCTCTTTTGGGAAAGGTGAACTCCAGGAAAGGATCACTGCAGGTGCTAAAAGGTGCCGACCCAGCACGTTTCCAGTCTCCGATTGATCGAATGTTTCGAAACATCGGTCGATGCGACCTTAACAAGGAAGGGGCACCATGGGAGTGGATTCTGCCTGACACCATGCATGATGACGGAGAAATGCGAACGTTGATTGCTTCAAACCGTTTCAAAGCCCAGAGGTCTCGACTGGCCACGAGGGGCAGATCCCTGCGAAAGTGCACCTGCCTTGTGGCCGGCATGCGGTGAAGGTGAATAATATCTGATAGGGCTGCAGAAGCATGCCGGCTCTGATATTGGGCGCTTATGCTTTTCTTGCAGTGATTATTCCCCAAAGCATGCGGGACCTTCACATGTCGCAACACTCCTCACAAATATGAGTGGAATTAAGGTCGGCGTCGGTCCCGAAGTAGTAGAGTTAGCATCTATCAACCCTGTCCAAACGGAGTTGTCCCGGTATCTCGCAGTCTATCCGCAAGCGTGTTCTCATTTCCTGCGGGCGGATCTACCCTCCCCTCATCGGTGACAGGGAGTGTAAGGGAGAGGCGTGACGATGCCGGAGTCGCAAAAAGGTGGTTTTGCGCATCCTTGTGTGTGCCTTATCTGCTATATGTGTTGAGATTCTACCACTTCATTTGTGTGTGGGTAGCCCTGTAAGCGGTGACGCACGGCCGGGCCATAGGGCTGAAAACGGTGTGTTTGACGGCGCACCACTGAGTCTCGTGGCAGAGCGGATGCGGTTTAGCTTAGCGTGTGATCCAAATATAGATCTACGTTCCCTCAAGAAGTCTACGTCGTGGAAGCATCTATACATGGAACTTAGCTATTTCAAGTGGCATTAAACGCAGTTTGCCTTGTGATATTGTGTTCGCTCTGAAGCCAACTTTCGCATCCTTGTTGCTGTTCTAGGACTCGTAGCCAGCCATGAAATATGTGTTTTCGTAGTTTTGGTACGGGTTCCGCTCGGACGACCCTTTTTGTGAAGGTCACTGGAGGTTGTTGACCGATTATGGCTCGACTGAACTGATGATTTGAAATGAACATATTGTCCATGCATGAACTTGCTGTGGAGGAAAGTTTATCCTTGTCATCGGTCACTGTGCTACCGGGTATATGGCGGCACGCTTGTGGCGTCGAAAGACCTACATAAAACCCTAGCAGTAAAGGGCATTGTGACAGTTCGGAAGCATACTCGAGGAACCTCTACCAACTCGAAGGGCTTGTTGACGCCGTATGATGCGGAGTTGTGAGACATTAAGTGCATGGCAATGAATCAAATCCTCGTCCTCGCAGGTGCAGTGCGGAGTGGTGTATTCTTCGAGAAATCATGGTCACCAATCGGCAGATCCACTTAGGCCCGATCACAGCCAATCAACACATGACATGTGCGTGAGTTCTAGCCAAGCTTGGGGAGCAGCGAAGAGGTCCGGCAGCGGAGCCTCCAAGGACCACCTGTAGGTTGAAGACCAGAAGTTTTGGAGCTTGTGAGGAATACGCCAATAGTGAGCAGAGCGTAGATTAGGCATCATTGTCCAACAGCATGTCTGACACGACTCGTCCAATGTTGATTTGATTCAAGTGTTCGATGTCTTCGACCATTTCATTGAAGTAGCCCTGGAGCAATCGAATCTGCGTGCTAGGCGTGTTTTCGAAGAGATAGCAGGAATGCTATAATTGCATCGAGGTGCTCAAGGGCTCCTAGACTGCCGGCGTTCTCGTCCTGATGTACCTACGGGTCGAAAGTAGAAGATCTAGCCTGGGAACAAAGAGACACCTGCTAACGCTATCCAACTTAAGGCTCAGCCGTAGCTCGGTGTGTTGCCATGTAGGAGCCAGGTATGTTGCTGATAGACGAGAACTAGTTCAGAGTTGAGGGCTAGTATGGAGATCGACTCCTGCCGTCTCTTCGGCCTAGGTCGAGATCGTGCTCTCCAGGAGAATAGTATAGTGCTTATGCAGAAACGGGGCAATCCAACCCGACGGTCTATCGACCGGGCTAGAGACCCTGATATGCAGCTCCACAGGCGTTGGAGTCTGCGACATCTCCAATAGCTAACATACTCCACTTTCACTATTGTTTCAAAGATGCAGGAGACGAAATGCGCTGTTGAACAGAAGAGACCAAACATGCCGCTGCCACCCGTCAAACAAGGAACAGCCCGGATATCGTTGACTATTCTGCTGAATCCGGCGGGAGTCTGGTTCTCACAGGCACGATTAACCCGCGAGACTAGCGCGGAATTCCGCGCTCAGACGCGTAACGTCAGGATGCCGTGAGCACACTTCGCTGCTCAAAAGATTCCCTATGATCGCCCAGTGAAACAGGACTACCCAGGACCATGCAGGAAAATGTTTGCCTCGAAAATCTTCATGAAAGTCATTGGCTTTCCCCATAAACTAATCTTTTGAGTGCGCTTTTCAAGTTCTTCGGCAGCTGAGAATCCTGTGGCACTCGTAACTTCGGTCTAGCGTCGTCGCAAACCGCGTTCAAGGGTCCGTTCGCCTTTCTGGGGATAGCCCCCACTGTGTAGTCTTGCTGCCAAGCTGTTTGAGGTTTGGCGACTAAAACGTATAACAATAAGAGCGCGCTGTTTATGATCGGGCCGTGGGCGACAACCGCAAATAAGACTTGGAACCGGGCTGGGCTAGGAAAAGTTTCCGAAAAGTGTCCATGATGCTTGATCTTAGGTAGTATCCAGCGGTGACTGTAGTGTGGAGCGGCCACCATTCGCCCCGAATTAGGTACCATTAGAGGTCAAGAACTAATGATGCTAGCATGAACGCGCTGTGGGGGCTGTAGAGGAAAGACAACAGTTAGGTGGAGATCCGTGATGACAGGTTGTTCTTCGCATCGCAACGAGTCCAAATCTACTACCAGCGTAGGACGCGATATGATATTGGTGGCTCGGCACCGTTCCGTAAGGCGCAGTCGGGCGGAATCGCTATGCCGGCTGTTGAGCCTCCACCGCCAGCCCCAGGAGCGCTGGCGGATTGCTTACATCCGTGGGCTACGGTCGATGGGTACCAGCAGCTGGCGGCAGGCAATTATGGGGTGCATCTGCAGGATGTCTTTGTAATTGCACTGTTCTGCTGTCCCAGGCAGTGATTGGTAACGTCGTATACCTCCCGCGGGCTACGTCACAAGACAAGCTTTGTGACTTGCTGACGCCATCCCCTTTCTGGAAGATCGTTCACCGACTGACAGGCAAAGGTGCTGACCTGACCGGGAGGGCTAGTGGAGAAGCGTGGGCGCGCCGCGTGGTACATAGTGTAGGGCTGGCTGCCTCCCGGCCCTGTCAGACGCTTGATTGCAAAACCCCTGGGGCTCAAAGATGCGGTCGGCTCAAAGATAGTGTAGACGTTAGGAAGACAGCTTGTCCAGGAGGAGAAGCTGCTGGAGGAGAGGACTGGTACCACGTAAAATTAGACACCCTTACGAAGCAAGCTACGCCCCGGGGCCAATCAGGGCGTCCATAGCAGCCAGACACCATGGCCGTAACCGGAACGAGAAAACGCTCAGTGCTGGAACGAGCGACCTCGCACCATGAACGAGTGAAAGCGCGAGTGAAAGCGCGATTCGTCGCGTCGACCTGCGTGCCAAAGCAGGGCCGTCTCCCGCAGCCACACCAGAGGGACTGATTCCGTCCGCCGATTTGGAATCCTGGCAGGGCCGGCGGACGGAGGCCCGCCAGCCCTATCGCGCCTGTGTACCTACCGCCTAGGGGGAGGAAGAAGAGTGCGAGTGCAGCGCAGCGCAGCGGTGTGCTAGGTGGTACGCTGGAGGAGCGAACGCGTCAGGGCCGGCTAAGGGATCACGATGTGTCGTGCTGGCAGCCCGAGGCCCCGTGGATTAGACAGCAGGCGTGCTGCGCAGTCGCATCGCAGCATGCGAGGAGCGAGCGCGAGAAGCAGCCTCGGGGGAGAGTGCTCTGATCTATCTTTGTGCAGCCAATTTACCCACCACATTATCTTGATGCTGCGACGGTGGAGAGCGGCCCCCAAGGCTGCCCAGCAGCGCGCCGGCCGACGGTGCAGACGGGCGACCGGCGAGAAAGAAGAGTTGGCGTCGACGACCTTCACCTTCACCTCGTCCCTCGTCCGCCGCCGTTGGCCTCGAGATGCGGGTCGCGCCTGTGGCATGGCTTGCTGCCCGCGATGGATGACTGACGGCTCGACCGTTGCACCCAGCACCCGTCCGGCAGCTCGCGGACGCTGCGCGGGAACAACAGTGCTCCGCCGCGCGACGACCGCCATGCCGAGCTTCATGGCCCAAGACGCTGGCATGCTGGGCGTCCTCCTCCAAAGGTCCCACGGTGCCCACGGTCCACGGTCCAAGGAGCAGGGCACACGGGGCCGCATGGGTCGAGCGGCTGGCGCTCGCTGGTGCACACTCGCTGCACTCTCGCTGACCGCCATCTCTCCCCCCAGGCCCTGGCCACTAGACAGCTTCGGCGCGTTTTGTTACGACCCGCTCGAATGGCTCGGGCTCCCACCGGCGACGTGTTCGAGCAGGCTGCGCCTTTCACCGGCCCTGCACGCCCTCTCGCACCCCCCTGCGGCGCAGACATGGCCTGCAGCCTTAAGAGAAGCGGCCTAGCGTGCTTCTAAACTTACGGCCCCTCGCCGTGCGAAATGGCGGCGTTGTTCAGCGCCAATTTGCGAGCCCGCAGGGTTCCTTGTCCTCCTGCTTCCGCCCTATGCTCCAAATCTGGAAATGCTTCGTTCTAACGGCCGACACCCAAACTCCGTCCTCTCCAGGGCGTTGCTGAAGAGGTCCGTGGCCGACCGGGGTCGTTGCGAGGGCCTTATGCACCGCTCCAGCAATGATGGATTTGGCACCACCACTAGCAGGGGTCCGAGCTGCCATGTCTTTGCTCTCTGGGGACGACTGCGGAAGCAATTGAGAGCCTGCGTTGCAAGCCATTGTTAAATATGGCACAGACCTGCCCCCAACTACTGCCTCTCCCTTCGAACTTTTATATCAAGGCTCGTCCTACCCTCACTCCTTCCACCCACCTTACCCCTCTCTCACCTCGAGTGCCTTATCAGTACCACGCCTCATTGATCCAGCTCCCCCTCCTTCACCATGCACAGACACGCTGGGTATCAGTATGCCGCTGCGGCGCCCACTACACATAGATACTCGGGCACCTCGAGTGCTTTCAGTGCTTCGGCAAACCCCAACGAGGACTGGACCAAGATTTCAGATCTCGCCGAGCGTCGACGGATACAGAACCGTATTGCTCAGCGCAACTACCGTAAGTTCCGGTGACGCCTTGTGTAACCCTAGCTCGGGACAGCCCACTGAACGCACCTTAGGCAAGAAGCTCAAGAAGAGGCTCGAAGATCTTGAACGCCGGGCGGCTTCCAGTTCTGCTTCACCGGAACAGAAGCCTGCAGAGTTGCAGCCACCAAACCGATCACCCCGCCAGGAGTTCCCCTCGCCAGCCTCTTCCGAATCCGAGTATGGACGTCGCACGCCCGAAATGCAAGGTCACTACATCCCGCCGCCCGAGGAGCGTGGCATGTTCTCCCACCAGTACACGCGCCAGCTGTCGACCTCCCCGCCACCTTTCTCGTATTCGACGTATCCCGCTCCGGACACAGCTAGCTACTCGGTACCGTATGCTGCGACACATGCACCCTACCACTCGATACCAACCACGACAACGCCGGAGATGCCTGTCTACGGAACCTACCTCCCGCCACTCTCTTCAGCCTACCCAAACACACTGCCTAGCCTTGTGCACCCCATGAAGAGCGAGTACTATGCAGAAGAAGAGATCAGCCCGTTTGGCGTGGGCTATGCGACCATGGCGGGAATTGAGATTCCTCCGCCGCATCCGTACTCGGACGCCGATCCTCATGTAAAGCTCCCTCCCCGAAAGCCCTACTACGCACATTAGACTCTGCAACCCTGCCACTGCATTCGCCGAGCCACCCGCTGACAGTCAGTGGCAGACACCACCACTCTCAGAATCATTCGAGCCGTCGTTAGCAGGGTCGCCGCCCGAGTCGGGCTATCCGGCCACGCCCAACTCTATGCCACGAACGCCGCCCCTTCACCGGGTGCAGCTGTGCTAAATTGCACACGCACGATTTCTCTTCTTGGAGATTCTTTATCTCTGTATATTACTGCGCTTCTTGTTTCTGTAATGCATTTTCAGCGACGGTCGCTTATATGACTGCGTTAGGTATAAGCCTTCGCTAGGTCATGGATATGAACAACACTCTGTGTTCGGCGTCTGTCTTGGGATACTTGGGATGGTCGTTTCCGCCACTAGAGATACGGGGTAACATTGGGATTGGGAGTTCGCAAAGCACGATATGGGCACGAGAGACTGTCGACGATGGGGACGCTGCTCTCTGAGTCGGCCTCTAGGCTGGTAGAATCACACATGAATACAACCGTTTAGTCGACTACCTGACGTCTTCCCCAAATGTCGTGACACCCAAATGACCCCAGTAGTAGGACTCGTAGCCGTGACAGGTAAGCCCAACGCGGCGTGCTGTCGATACCCCTCTCAGCATGGTCCATGCGGGGTCGAAACAACGTTTGGAGACCGTTGGAGCCGTCGTTTTGAGACGGCGGGATGTCATCGCGGATCGTGTTTGCCAAGGCCACGGAACGCGTCGTCCCTTCTCTCGTCACCCAACGTAAGCCGCAACAGAACCTAAATCCAACCGCACCCGTAGTGCATGGCGCCCACTCGGAAGCGCACTAGAATCGAGCAGGCGAGGCAGTATCTCACCGGCGGCGCAGTGTTCCGCGAGGACTCGGACGACGAGCTCGGCTACGACGACCTCCCGTGGGAGTGGATCTACGGCGACGATGGCGCGGACAGGACTGCGCCTAATGCGACGCCGAGGAAGAGAAAGGCTGCCGCTGCTTCGAGTGCCGGCCGACGCATAGTCGGGGCGCGCATGGGGAGCTTCAGATGCGCCCTCGGCGACACGGTGCTCCTCAAAGCGGACGGCAGCCAGGCGTGGGTGGGCATCATCTGCGGCTTCTACGACGAAGGCGAAGACGAGAAGATGGCCAAGTTCCTGTGGTTCTCGTCCGAGAAGGAGATCCGCAACAAGAGCAGCAAGCGGACCGACTATCTGCCTGTATGGGCGCTTGCCTTCACCCGGATCCTCTCGCCGACTAACGTGCCACAGAACGAGCTGTACATATCCGCCGCTTTCGACGACAACCCTTTGACCACCATCAATGGCACCGCCAAGGTGCTGTCACTCGAAACCTTCTACAAGGAATATCCCAATGGCCAGATCAAGAGAACTTCGAGGGACCATGGCAAGGTCTTTGTCTGCCGAAGGGGGTGCAACACCCGCACAACCACATACACCCCCGAGTTCCGTTGGGAGGATGTGTACACGGGTGAGGAAGACATTGGTGCCCTGGTTGAGCTTGTCGAGAGCCAGACGAAGGCCACCCGGAAGCGGGGACCCCGTGTGAGGAAGGAGGCGGACGACGTAGACGACTTTGTTGTCGCAGACTCCGATGACGATGGCATTCCCAGGACACCTAGGAAGCGGCGCAAGCTGGGCGATGCATCTACGCCGGCCTCGACAAAGAAACATGCACGCAAGTTCCTCACACCAACGCACAAGCGCATCGTCGTGAAGAAGCCGCTGGAGTTCACGCCTCTTGGAACGCGGGTACTGTCCCCGTCTGCTCTATCCTCGCCCTTCCAAATCGCACGGAACCAACTCCATGTCTCCTCCGTGCCCGCTGCACTGCCCTGCCGCGAAGAGGAGTTCTCCACTGTCTACAGCCATCTGGAAGCAGCCATCACCGATGGCTCCGGCTCCTGTATCTACATATCCGGGACACCCGGCACCGGCAAGACTGCCACTGTGCGAGAGGTTGTGGCACAGTTGCACGCCTCAGTACAGGCTGAGGAGTTAGATGACTTCATCTTCGTCGAAATCAACGGCATGAAAGTCACGGATCCCCATCAGTCCTACTCACTGTTATGGCAGGCCTTGCGCGGGGATCGGGTCAGCCCATCCCATGCGCTAGAACTCTTGGAGCGGGAATTCTCAACGCCTTCGCCTCGCCGCGTTCCCTGTGTCGTCCTAATGGACGAGCTAGACCAGCTGGTGACCAAGACCCAGTCGGTCATGTACAATTTCTTCAATTGGCCTGGGCTGCGGCACAGCAGGTTAATTGTTCTGGCTGTTGCGAACACTATGGATCTTCCCGAACGAACATTGAGCAACAAGATTAGCAGCCGCCTTGGTAAGTGCAATCATGCAATCCTTCAGTTACGCCCCGCAAACGGCGCAGAAGCACTATTGTTCCTGCTCGGTCTGCTCCCAACATTGGCTCACACAATGTCCACTGTGATCATCCAGCGACGAGTTGATGCTGCAGCCCAGCTACGCGGGATCCTGCGGACGCTTCTTTGGGTATAGCTGACCCGCGCCTCTAGGACTTACGCGTATCACGTTCCCAGGCTATACGCACGAACAATTAATGCTGATTATCCAGTCCCGACTGGAAGGCGTACCTGGCAACATTGTCAGTGCAGAAGCTGTACAGTTCGCTGCACGCAAAGTCGCAGCTGTGAGCGGCGATGCACGACGTGCCTTAGATATATGCAGACGTGCTGTGGAGATTGCTGAAACCGAAGCCCTAACACGCGAAGCGGATGATGAGGAGGCACAGCCTGCAACACCGAGCAGGACTGGTCGGAACAAAGGCAAAGGTGGTCGGCCGACTACTGGCGCCGGTAGACCGGACGATAGATTAACACAACGTGCAGGGCTCCAAGGGACAGGATCACGAAAGGGCATCGTTACGATAGCGACGATCAAACAAGCAATCAACGAAGCCACGAGCAGTCCCCTGCAGCAAGCACTGCGGGCACTTCCGCTGGCTTCCAAGGTCTTTTTGGCAGCGCTCTTGGCGCGGATCCGACGGACGGGTATTGGAGAAGCCGTGCTTGGGGATGTGGTTGAGGAGGTGAAGAGACTTGGTCTAATGAGCCAACTGCAGCCAGTGCACGACTATCTGCTTGCAGGAGGAGCTGGTGGCAGGACTGAAGGAAGCACTGGCACTCAAGGGATCTCTGTCCCGTTGCATCAAGATGAAGGCATGCAGACACCCCTCAGAGCGAGCACAGGCAGGGGCTTGCGAGTCAATGGAACTGAGGGCAAGGCAGCTAGAGCTCGTGGACTGGGAGCTGCAGCCATGGAATTGGCTGAAGCCGGAATCGTAGGCATCGAGGCACGCCACGGCGAGCGCATTGGACGGGTGAGATTGGGAGTTGGCGATGAGGAGGTACGACTCGCGCTTGGAGAGGACGAGCAAGTCAAGGGGCTGGGTCTCGGATCCTGAGAGTTGAGTCTTAGCAGCCTACATTATACCCCCCCATGTTGGACACGCCCGTGCGCGCAGTCACATTGCGCCAGCAGCCAGCCGTACTTTACTGATTGGGAGTCAATTCGCGCAACTTTGCGCTTGTTCTCAAGCGTGTTGACCTTTCTGAACGTTTGAGCGATTACCAATTGCACTGTCCAAGCAAGTCCAAGTGGTTTTGCACCACGGCACAAAGTCACGTTGACCGCGCCGCCCCAAGCTTGCGGCACAAAGTCGCGCTCGAACGCCTCCCCTCGTGGCATCTGCCCTACCGTCTGACTCCGGGATCTCCGATCCACCCGAGCCCCCCATGCATGCCATCACGCCTCGTGACTTGGCTCCTGCAGCCATCTCACCGATACGATCACGGCACGAGGGGTCAGCGACTGTACGAGCCAACGAATGCAGTCGCCATGCCATGCCTTCCTTCCACGGTGGCTTTCGAACGTTCGAAACGCAGACCTTCTGGAAGTCTCATCATTCATGCAAGTGCGGGCGGGCGGGCTGGGCTGGGCTCTGCGCTCGAAGTTGAGCTGGGGCTACTGCGACGCGACGCGACACGACACGAGGCCATCCATGCAGTGCACCGCACCGCAACCACCCGCACGCACGCACGACTAGAGTATAATGTCCCCGAGGGGTCGGGCTTGATACGATGCAGCGCAGAGCAGAGCAGCGCAGCTCTGCAGCGGCACGGCACACGGTTGCTGGTGCCTTGTGTGCCTTGATGTGTGCAGCAGCATGCATCATCAATCCATCACTAAGCAAGACTCTGTGAGCCGCGCTGATGACGGTTCCGGGATCAAATGGCTAGGTAATGAGTAGCCCGCAGATCGCATCATGAGACGGGGCCTTCGGTGTTTCGTTTCAAGACAAGCAGAAAAGAAAAAGAAACTACGGCGCAATAGTTCACGGAGCAGCAACGAGGCCAAGAGGCAAGAGGAGCCCGATACGGAGGACAGGATACCGACTTTGATTGATTGCTGAAGCAGCTACTGTAGACGTTGCCCCGCCGTTTACGCCCCCGCATATGAGAAGCCGTGACTTCGCCGTCGTGATTGATTGTATGTCCAATACTCGGAGCCACATGCTCGCCGACTCCCTAACCAGCCAATCTGCCCTCCCATATTCGGTTCTGGGAATCACATAAACGATGCAAGCCACATGCATCTGGTGCATCGCGTTCCCTTCCCCAAACCGCCCCTTGCGCGATATCCTTTTCACCGTGCAATCGGCCCCAAAGTCGCATCCTTCCAAAACGTTCTCGAACGCACACGATCGAGCGATTGAGGTGCGTATGCTTAATTTCTTCCGCGTCTTGGCTTTGAGATTGACCCGTGGAACTCCCATGGCGTAAATCTGCGACGAAGGCTGCGGGGGTCATGACCTAATGCGGACATTGGTGATAAGCTCGGTACCTGGGTGCTTGTGCGGCATACTGTTTGGCTGTACTGTATTATTCGATGTGTGTGATACTTCTCTAGCACAAGATTAGAACTTTTGGCGGCCGAGCGTTGGCTTCCACTCTAGGGGGTGCGAGTCCTCGGTGGCTTCATCATCTTGCTTCCATATCTTGATGCTCTTATCGGACTCTCCCGTGATGAGACGAAGTCCAGTTTGGTCGAAGGTCGAACACATGATACCAGCTTCGGCATCGAGGGATCCCGGCTGAGCTATGCTTTGTGTGGATTGGAAGCGATGACCTGTCTTCCAGTCCCAGAATGCCACAGTGCCATCATCAGCACCAGAGAACATGACGTTATCCTGGTTCACAGACAGAGTGTTGATGATGGAGTTATGGCCCTCAAAGTTTTGCATGAAAGCGCCTTCCGGACATTTCCATTGCTTGATGGATCCGGACGAGCCGGACGCAAATGTGAACTCGTTGGGATGGAGTGTCAATGCTCGGACTGACTTCTTGTGGTGTGTGAGCACCCCCATCCGCTTCCCGGCAGCAAGATCCCAAAGGGAGATTGTAGAGTCCATGGAGCCAGTAATTACCTGTGGGTCGGCCTCCTGGCACTTCAGGTCTGCTATTGTTCCTTTGTGTCCACTCAAGACGTGAATATTCGACCGCGTCCTCATGTCCCACACTCGCGCTACGCCATCTCTGCCGCCAGTCACGAGGACATCCAGAGTGGGGTGAAGGTCGAGGGTGTATACACCACTGAGATGTCCATGGTAGTGGCGGATGACCTTGTTCTGCTCCAGATCCCAGCACTTCACCATCTTGTCCTCACCACAAGAAAAGAGGTAGGGGTGGCGTGGCGATACAGCAAGACCTCTCACAGCGCTGATGTGGCCCGTAAGTGTGAGCTTAAGCTGTCCACTTGCCAGGTCCCAAATCTTTATCGTCCGATCCGCGCTGCCGCTCGCAAACCACTTGTTGTCAGGCTCAACCGCCAGCGATCGAACCCAGCCGTTACTCCCCGACACTACGCGCATCACTTTCCATGGCGCATGCCATTCTGGTTTGGCTTGTCTAACTGTATCCTTCCGCACGAGCGCAGAAGACGGTGTGTTCCTCATCGGGGTAGGACCGCTGGCATTAGGCGCGGCACCTTTGCCTCCAGCACGTATCGTCAGCGCCGTAGACTGTGCTGACTTGGCTTGTTCTGCCTTTTCTGACGCTCCCTCAATCATTTTCCGCATCTTTGGATCTGACGACTGCTCTTGCGTATTCGCGTTCTTGATCTTCTTCCGTCGCTCCACCGCCGTGGATGCTGCGCTTGCCATTTTTGCCGCAAGTGCGGGAGGCAATTCCCTGACTTGCTCGTATTCATTACGCATCCGCGAGGAAACATTGATTTGCTGGGCGAGGTCGCGCGACGCGGTCGACGGTGGAGCTATGGCGAAGGCAGAATTCGCAGCGTGTTCCAGAGCTATAGGCGATGCAAAATCAGCCGCGAAGATTTCTCTCGTTCTCTTTGTCGAAGAGCGCACGAGCTGCTCGGGATCTGCGGGTGCCATGATGGTGTTTTCGAGGTGGGCATGTACCACAGGTATGTCGTAGTCCTGATATACTTTCTAAGGTTATTTGTTAGCGCGCCTCGGCACGGATTTTAGATTCACCGATTCCGAGAGTACTTTCCGTGCACGATCCTGTCTGTGACTTTAACACCTGACTACTCGAGCATCTCACTATGCCCAGGTGTGCTTCTCATCTGCCCGAAAGCGTTGCGAGTACATCAGAACTTAATGGGCTCCCTCGTTCCCCAGATCCCGCATTCGCCTCACTAACACGAGTGCGAGGTACTTACACTACACGTGCCTTCAGTTATCTACTACCCGTGGACCAGATTTCGATCCCGTCATACGAGAAGAAACACGATCCAAGGAGCTATTATGCTCGAGGATGCTGTGTGATGGGCCAGGTTTGTCGACGAGGTTCGAATTTCTGCGATCGTCCACACTGTCTCCACGGTACACGTGAAATACTTGCTCCAAACCAGCACGCTGTCGATTACTCGAACCAATCTTTTGGAGTCACCAGTCATGGCATGCGTACATTAATCTAGCCAGTTCCCCATTATCCGGTTTTACAGAAGGTGAGCTCGGTCGGCTCGTGGACATCTCAACCAGATCCTCGTGATAGGTAGTCACTTTACCTCGGGTCCTACTTGTGAAAAGTGGTTGATATGAGTCCCGCGCAGTTCGAAATTTTCAGTGGAAGCACCACGATTACGAAGTTGCCATTCCATTCCGATACTTCAGCCTACGAGATGTGCGACCTAGGTTTGCAAGGGGCCAAGAAGGCACATCTCATTGCGTGCGAAGGCGCAATTAGGTAACTCTGAAACGTTCATACGTCTCTCTTCCCAACGTTAAGGCTGCTCCATTCAACACCCACTTTGTCACGTTCTACATGTCGATTTGTCGCCCCTTCCTGGTCTTCATGGCGTAGTCAAAACTCTTGTTTCGTGTCGCCCACGAGTATGCCAACGCGACAACAACATTAGGACTTGGTGAATCACTATGGGTACGAAAGAAGAGTAGAAAGGTCTTCCTGTTATCAACAACAAGACGTTCAGCACTGATTGATCGTGCAGAAGCCCTGTCTCCAAACCCTGCATGCGTTACGGTCCTTGACTTCCATTTTAGCTCAACCACCGCAGTAGTTCGACATTGCGTCCTCGCCAGACCTGTCACCGCCCCTGTTCGACTTATCAACCCACACGGATTAGTCCAAACTAGAAGTCCTTCTTTGTATCTACCTCGGCTACAGGTTCATACTGGTGGTATATAGGTCTTCCGATACGCCCACAGGCTCAATCTTTACCGGCACGAGGGACACCAAGACAGCATAGGAGCTCAAACATTCTGGGTTGCCATGCAGAAGTATGTGATCTTGGGAATAACCTACTCCTGGTCTTCAGTTGAACTAGCTGTGTACGAGCATGACCACTGCGAACGTCCAAACAATCCAACCTTCTCGCCCCATCTCTGCCCTTCGATCTGCGGGTACGCGGACACAGACACGGCTCTTCTTGGGGCGTACAGCCGATAAGAAAGTACAAGACTGAACATAGCAGATGTGTGTTGTAGCAGAAGCTATCGGTCATTCGTAAGGCCAAGATGCAATTGATGGAAGCCGGCCTAATCCCAAGCATCGTTTTGATACACCACTACCCTCTGGAAATGACGCTTCTACCTCGATGCCAAACCTGCGCTTCAGAGCTAATGGGAAGTATCATGCGCCATCTTGTGGTTAGGATAGTCCGTTCCCATATCCTTATGACCTGGGTGAGTTTCTTCTCAAAGCTTGTCTCAGATTAGACTGATCAGAAGATGCTGTCACCGCAGGCAGTAATGCGCATTCGACGATATCAGGTGCAGCAAGTAACGAGTCTTGATTCCGAAGCTCGATCACAGCGATGGATCTTACTTTGCGCACCCTCAATTGACACGAAGAAAAGCGGTCTGTGTGATTTTGAACGCAACAACAACATTAGGATGACGGGTTGTGTCGGAAACAACAGTCACTCCCGCGATGCTCTCATGGGAATTCCTTCGCGTGAATTTCGCATGCTAGTCGTTCCTTTGCAACCCACAGTCGCCGACCTCATTGACTCCGCATTCCCAAAGGATGGTCGATGGTCATGAGTTTCCCCAACTTTTCGTCCGTATTAGGGAGGATCATTGCATACGAGCACGTGTAACCGAGGGAACTGTTGGATACCTTGTAAGCCGACCCGCTCCACACGAACTGAGTCAAGCATTCCTCGTCCTCACTAGCGCCACGCCGTTGTTGCAGTTTTTGAGCGGTAAGTTGAGTTCACTTCGTGCTGACTTTCTCTAGAGTGCCAAACCAAAACAACCCTTCTTAGCCACACATTAAGCTCCAGCCCAGTGCTTTGTGTGCGAACAATGGTTGTGGATGCAGGTACCCTCTACGAAGCGATGGCGTTTCCGGTCTAGCCGCCGAGGTGCAACGTCGTGGCTTACCGTCTGAATGCTCGATAGAGTATCTGAGTGGCAGGCGCACCCGCTCAACTTCCAGAATAACGATAGCCCGTCATGCCTTGCTTGTGCGGAATCACTCGCTCGAATGTTGGGGCTAAATCGCCGGAAAAATAGCCTAGAACGGACTGGATGTTCTGCAGAACCAGCGTTACACGATGTAAACATTATTGAACTAGGTTTTCCGCCCATCCCAAGTCGATGAACATCCTTGTTCAAAAGCGCGCACGCTCTGGCGTGAGCCCTTTGTCTCGAATATGAAAGTAGCAACTCAGGCATGAAGACAACTCTCGCAGGCTTCAGCGTGCAAAGCACTGATGCAAGGGCGCGGACCTCCCCCGGATTTCCCCAAGCCATCGCTCACGCCGTCGCTGAAAGAGGCTGGGTCCCGAGAGGTGGTGTCGAGATCGGCGCCACTGTCAGGCCCCCAACCAATGAAAGCAGACGATGGCGTCCAGGGCTCAAGGCTTGGCCTTCTTTTCGGTACCTATCCCGATTCTCCACACGAGACTCCTCTCACATTCGCCGCCGGCTAGCTTTCCTACGTAACTACGCTTTGTTCTCATCCAATCGTGGCCTCCTGCTGGACAACCGCGTTCCGAAGTAATGAAACCCTTCCCAGCTTTCCGCTAGGACTTCGACGTTGAAGGCAATACCTCCTGCAGGATCTACTGCTCTTATTTGCGGGGACGGAGACTAGCATTGCCCCATATTGCCGCGGCGAAATGCGAACCTTACGAGTTTGCCTGGTTGGTGTCCAGGGACTGCATGTGACGCCGAAAGAAACTGGAGAACCCCTGGCCGAGTTCCATATGCATGGGACCAGACTTGATACTTAAGGTCTAACGAGCCCTCCTAGAGCGTGCAGCTCGCCTCAACAGTCGCTTTCAGCTCGATTCTGCATTAAGTCCATCGACCGCAAACCCATTCGCTATTCGCTATTCGCACCGTCGATACCCATTCCGCCAATATGAAGTCATTCACTGCCGCCGCTGTCATTGCATTGGCCTCTGTTGTCACTGCTCAACTTGACAACATCCCGTCCTGTGCCGTGAGTACATACCGAATAGATATGATGGCCATCATCTCACGCTACCATAGTTGAACTGCTTCGTCACTCCGCTTTCAAGTGATGGCTGCTCGTCTCTGACCGACTTCGCCTGCCACTGCAAGAAATTCGACACCCTGATCGCCTCGGTTACACCCTGCGTGCAAGGCGCATGCTCCACTTCGGACCAGCAGGCTACCATCGCTGCCGTCGAGCAGACATGCGCTGACGCTGGTGTCTCCGTTTCCGTGTCCGAGCCAGCGGGATCCTCCACCGCTGCTGCTTCCAGCTCTGCAGGTAGCTCCGCGGATAGCTCCGCCGGCAGCTCTGCGCCAGCATCGACCGCTGCATCATCTACTAGCGAAGCCTCGACCGCTGCGGCCTCAAGCACCGCCGTAGTCACCAGCACCGTATCCGGAGCCCCGACCTCGTCATCCAACGGCACCGTCTCGTCTTCTGCCCCGTCATCATCGACTTCAGAGTTCTCCAACGTCGCTGCGCAGGCCACCCAGGCGGCTGGCATACTTGGTGCCGCAGCTCTGGCCCTGCTCGCTTTGTAAATCGATACTGCATAGTCTTGTCACGGTTTGGGGTCTTGGGTTGTCGGGTGGCATCGTTAATGCGGTAAAAAGGGACGTGGTCGCTGCTACGTCAACGTTAAAATGCGAAACGAGAAGTTAATATTAGGTGCGGTCGGATGATCTCGTAGACTGTAAAAACAAAAATCGAATAATCATCACATATTTCTCATTTCTGTCCCAGCGTGGACTGCGCATCTGTGAATATTCCTTGGGCGAGAAACAACTCACTTCTTTCGAACCACGACTGCTAATGCCACCCGGGCGTGTCCAGAGCACTTGCCTCGGTCTGGGATGAGCTGCTTGGTATGACATCACTTTGTTTCGCATAAGGAACTATCACGCCCATCACACCTGGCTTCCTGGGACAATGCCCTTGTCTCTCTGTAAGCGAAGCCCGCAAAACCTGTTCGGGTACGGGATATTAACGGACATCCGCTTTGTATGCGCTGTGGGTGATCTTGTTCCAGAACAAACCTCGTTCCACAGACGTGATCAATGCAGGAACGTCCATGCATTCATGTGTGTGAGTAAATATAGCAAGCAATTGCTACGTTGTCCATGGTGGACAGCATCGGTCAGAATCAGGTACAATCTGTCTCGTGCAAAATGAGAAACTATTGAGTCTATTCCAAGGTTGAGACCGTACGGCAATACTGGCGTTGCTAAGAGTGCGCACTCGAGATTTCGTGGTGAGGTTTATATCGTGCAAAGCCTTGTCGACTTACTACGTGTCTGATAGACCCAAACGCTATTTGAACTATGAGAAGTCTTACCAAAAGAGAAACACAACTTCATGGTTCACTGCTAGTATATTGGAAGCCAGTCACTTTGACGTTTTCCGCTCTATGCCTTCGCTCACACGTAAGGCCCCTGGTAATATGTCCCTTAGCTTCCTTCCTACAATTCGATCTATAGGTTCGCAAGCTTGTATTTCGAAAGTCGTCATTCCCGCGACGATAAGAATATGGAAGATGTAAATTTGAGGTATCTATAGTGGAGGTGAGAGGAAAAGGAAAACGCTTCAACGCGTTAGAGGTTTTGGCACGCCCAGCGTGCTCGCCCCAGTTACACAGGCGTACAGCTGTTGACAATGAGGCTCTGAGTCTGGAAAGCACAAATACCCCATTTCACCATGACACCCAGTCCATGATCTTAGACCAATCACCCTCATCCCCCTGCAGTCTTTGCATGGTAATGATCTTTGCGCGCCGCCGTAGTTTGTCGATCTCCGTGTGCACGCCATGAACTCGTATATACTCTGGGATATCTTTTGCTTTCTTCATGTGCTCAGATGGTGGATACTGTTGATACGGTCTCTCCTCCTCGATCTCGATGACGCGTCGCGCGATTGCAGCTTGTATGGGTCCGATCCAAATACCCTCTTGGCTTGATTGCTCGAGTAAAGATACCGCTCGCCTGCGCAGCAAGCCATCACGTGCCTTGAGAGCTGCCCAGAACAGAGAGAAGATGACGCCGTTGTCGAGGAGGAAGAAGCACCGCGTGTCGCGATGTTTCAGCGGACACCTTGTGCCGATAGGTCTTGAGTGGAGCGAGCCACTGACCGACGAACGGTCCGGCTCTGGAGTGGCTGAGGACTCCGAGTCACTTGAGCTTCCATCGTCATTAGGATAAGGATGCCTAGAGATTATACTACAGAGTCAGTGACTGTTCGTAAAGGGGAAGAAGAGAACTAGTGCTCTTAGAAAGATCTGTGAAATGAGACCCGGGTAGCATTTCACAGATGTACCCCAAGAGACACCTTATAGTGGACGATTTCGTACTTATGCAGATCAGCCGTATAGTTCACAATGTCCTCGAACACCCAGGCGAAATTGTCCAAGTGCATCTCCTCAACATGCAGACAGCTTTCGAGTAACGTGAGCGCAGTGCGGTTGTGTATTCGCATGAGGGTCAGCTTGCCCCAGTCGCGTCTAGTCTCGCATGAGTCGATCAAGGGCTTGATGCCTTTTTCCCATTGCATCAACTGTTAGCATAGTCAGCACCTTCTTAGCGCATAGGTCAAGAAGGGCATGATACCTCGTCGTACAGGATCGCCTTTTCAGTTAGAACCTCCAATGGTATAGGTCGGACAAGTTGCTGTCGGTACAAATCCGAATAGTAGCTTGTAAACCTGTCCATATATAGTCAATAACGAGCCACGAAGATGGTAAGGGTACTCACCGATGAATACGGTTTGCCGTCTGGAGAATTGTATTGCAGGCTTGAATGATGGTTGCAAAGCCTGTGATTGGAGGCTCTTCGACTTGTATTGGATTCGAGGCTCGAGCGGTCTGGCTGCAAGGTTCCCAAATCGGCGGGAAAAGACTGCTTGTTTGGGTTTTGCGACCTAATACGAAAGATGATTGGACGTCAAGACGAGCAAACCTTCAAGACTATCAGTGAAAGTACTACATCAACTGCCGCAGCCTACTATAGGGTGTTCTTCAAACTCACATGGGTATTATCTCTTCTCTTAGATGTGCTTCTGAGTCATGGCGGTCATGTTCCAATGCATGTGTGCCACTGGTTAGACTTGACACACCCATTCTTGCCTGCGCTTCCTTCACAATGTTCAAGCAAGCCATTAAATGACTCAAGGCGGCAACGTGGTTGCCTCGGAGTATCTCGATAGAAATAAACAGCAGTCCACATATCAAAGCTCTCATTCGTGACTCCTGCGCAGAGTCTGAGGTCTCTTTGATTAGGTGTCGAATTGCTCTGCTGTAATTTTGAGCCGCGAACGCGTACTGAGGTGCCTGTGAGATAACGATGCTATGGTCTCTGAAGTCCTCATGAGAACAAGCAAGTGCGATGACAGCGTGGCGAACGGCTGAGGACGAATGAGACTCCTTGAGGACTAGGTTACCCCACTGGCCTCCATCAAAGAACCAAGACAGTTCGTAAACGGCATGTGAGCGGAAATAGTCGAAATGGCGCCGGCTTCGATCATCCTCGAATCCATCTGTCATAGGAACTGGAGGTGCCACTATGACAATCTTTGAATGGTACAGTTATATGTTAGTGGTGGTTCTTTGTATCAATATAGACGCGGTGCCTTAGCGTATCTCAAAAAACGCGGCCCGAGCAGGATTTGGTAATTTTATGCCTCGTACACTTTATAGTGAAAAATCCTTACCCACTCCCGATTGTTTTGGTAGCCTTCACACTTTCGGCCAGTACTTGTACACTTTTGGCATTCAGGTCGTCGTTCGTCGCACTTGACCCTTCTGATCCTTCACCGCAGAATAGCGTCAGTATGCTGGGCGGATTGCTAGCTCAATCGAGGTTCAAGGAGGTCGACATACTTGCAGGTATGGCATCCTGTCCGCACCTTCGGATGACTTGCCCTGGTTCGCTTCTTCTTCATCTCCCTGCTGTTGTTCACGTGGAGAGTGATCCTGTGATGTTGTGTCTAGAAGAACGCCTTGTAAGAGTGCAGCTATCTTGTAGAAATAGTATAGCTTCCGGAGATCATGAATGTTCGGCAGCCTTGAGTCCGACTACCTCCTGTCTGCTGAAGAAGTCAATCTTTCACGATGCTATGTTCATGGATAGATGGATCAGCCTCAGGCGCCCGAGAGAACTGCCACGGGAGCGAAGGATCGTGCTTTGCAGGTGCCATACCGATGGGACAGGTATACGTGCGGTGTACCTGGTGAGGCGAGGAAGTCTAGCGAGTGACAGGTCGGGCAACTGAGCATTACTCAGCGAGCCCTCAAGACTGACTAAACCTAAAATGGGGAACAAGTACGAACAGGCCAACCACATTCGTCTCAGAAACATCAGCCTTGTAAACGCCAAGTCGCGTGGGATCTCGTGCGTCTGCACGCTTATTCTACTTCACCATCTTCTCCCAAATTTAATAAGAACAATAGGACTTACCTCATGAAGCTGGAAATAGCCCCCATCTCTTGGACATCGTCATAACTAGCTTTATCATTGGCATACGGGAGGGAGATCATGACCCTGGTAGAATACTGACTTGATAGGGCTGACGAGCTGATGAATATGTATGAGATCCGACGATCTCATTGAGCAATAGCTGCTTGGCAGCTGGCCTAGATGCCATGCAATCGACGACACTGTGTAGTACCTGTCCGGAGACTAAACGCAAATGGCATGCTGACATCATGCCTGGACGACCGAGTCCATGGTAACGAGCCAGTTTTCAGCCTTTGCATGCAGGCTGGAACGATTCTAGACGGACTACAGCCGCTTTGTTGCCTTCTATTCATATCCGGGTTATGTAAGTTGCCCTAAATATGCCCGGTGCAGGAGGCTCGAGGACTTGTGAACAGCTGGCAAACCCCAGTCGCAGATCTGTACTCTCCGTCGCACTTTTTGCCGAGCTTGAGCGGATAGTTGTACGCGTATGTTCTACAGCGAAACACAACCTTGATCGTCATATGTCGAACGATTGTCATTGACGCGAATATGTGAGACAGACACACAGGATCGTGTAGGGTAAGTTAACGTATTTTCAAGTAGAAGATAGGTGCACGGCGATCGGGAGAGAAACCGCTACCTTCGGTCACTGTACAGTTTCCCGTACGTACTTCGAGCTGATACTCCTTCATTTGGGGAACGGTATGCCAATTTTCCTTGAATGACTTCAGGCCGTGTCTTCTATTTTCTTGCCAGGTGGCTACTTCATGCGGAGATTTAGAAAATCCCTTGTAACGTTGCTAGATCGAACGACTTGACACCAATGCTAATCTGTGTTCCCCAAACGCCGCTATGAATCGACCCACGACTCATTACTTGCTACCAAGATATACCCTGGGCCTGTAGAGCATCATGGGAAACTCGGGAGGCGATTTGTCTCCCGGGTTGCGCCCAACTACGACCAAGCGCGTTGCTCAATGAGCCGACACCAACGATCTCTTCCCGCTGACTCTTAAGTCTACACTGATCAGCTAGAAAGTAGCTGCAGATGGTCAGCGCCAGCTTCGATTCGTGCCAGTCATAACACGGACAAGAACCACAAACCGCACGTTGTTACCACTCTCCCCCTTTGGCAATCAGTGGTTTTCCAAGTCTTTCTCCTTGGGATCACCAATCCCATCTTCATTGATAGCAAACAAGCAATCGCTCTCTGGCAGACACGGGCTGTCATAGATCTTGCACACTCGGGTCTCTCCCCTCCCCTTTCTCAAGCTTAGACGGGTAGTGCTAGCGTGCGCGATGATGTTTCCTCCGATGGGTTTCTTAGGATCAGGGTTGAACATCGCGCTAGGTCCGCCATCTACCTGTGCCACGACTTGGTTCGTAATGACGACCGCGATTCCGAATTCATCAGCAAGCCTCTGTAAAGTTCGCATGAACTTGGCCAGATGTGTTTGTCGACTTGAAAGTTCACCGCGACCAGAGAAGTCGGTACGGTAGAGCGAAGTAGCGGAATCCACAACTAATAGGGAAAATCGTGTCTCTGTCATCATCTGTGCTGCTTGGTTCAGGAGATCCAACTGGTGATCCGAATTGTAGGCGCGGGCGTATGCAACGTTGTCCAGAACTTCTTCGCCTGAGAGCCCATAGCGATTTGCCACTGCGAGGCAGCGGACCGGTCTGAAAGTGCCTTCGGTGTCGATATATAGACACTTTCCCTCGCCACCGCCCATGTCGAACGGCAACTGGCAAGTCACCGCAAGCGTGTGGCAGATCTGACTTTTTCCTGTCCTAAATTCGCCAAAAATTTCCGTTATCGAGCCTGTCTCAATGCCGCCTGCTAGTAGGGTATCCAGTTGCTTCGATCCTGTAGTGATCGATATCAATTCGCTTCGTCTCTGGTGCATCTCGGTCGCGGTCGTGAAACCCATTGGAACAAGTTTGGAAGCTATCAATGTCAGCTCCCCGTTCTACACAACTTGCTGGACCTCTTACCTTCCGCGAGTAGTTTAGAAGCTTTCTGCTCTGAAATCCCTTTTACTTGTTCCAAAGCTCTTCGGGGGCTACATGGCAATTAGCGATGACGGCATGGTAGATGCAAGGTGCACTCACGTATAAGCGATGGCCTCAACGGTGTTGAACCCTCCATCTACTACTAGCTTGATGTCGCGCGCTGTGAGTCCATTAAGTCCCTGTACCGAATGTTAGCATTGCAACAAACCTGAGGCATGAGACGCAAAACGTACCTCGAGCGCAGAAACGGGCGTCGGTGCGCCTGGAGCGCCCATTGCACTTTCATCGTATTGTTCTTCTTCAGCACTCATGATTACGTGTAGTTCAAAGTATAAGTGCAAGGGTTGCGTGCGTGATGCAGCGTTTCGAAGGAAGACGAAAGAGATGGGAAGGGCAGGTGGCAATTCGCGATCGAGACGCGCGCAGTCAACAGCGCCACCTTCTAGCTTAGGAAAAGGCGCGGCGCGCTATCACATGATATCTAGTTTCGCACGGGCCACATCTGCGGATGTCATCGTCTGTTGAGCTTCATGGTCCGTCAACCTTGGGAAATTTGGTTCTTTGGGTGTCATCGGAAACGCTCCATGGTTTTTGAAGGTGCAAAATGTTGTCAGTCGTCACTACCCGGGTAAATACCTACATCCAACTCATTTGGTCATCACATTCACAGCTTTCTCGAGGTCTTAAAAAGTTGCGCGAAATTCACAGTAACAATATATCGATACCGTTACGATTATTACATTTGGCCAAGTGATGCGTTTGTTATCTATATTTTCTACCTCGTCCCTCGGTCCTGAGGAAGATGAACCAAGGTAGTCTACCTCAGCCCGTGAACTTTCTTCAGTTTCCCGTGTTCAACGAAAGCTCAAGCCGTCAGGTCTTGAACGCACAATGCGAAAAGGTCCTGCTTCCATGGGAGCGCTAGGTAGAGCTCTAGGATGATCTGAGAGGGAACAGTGGTACACGATCATGAGTCTATTGTAGCAGATTATATATTCCCCTCTCCTATCGCCCCACTACTCCTCTTCTTCCCCATCACATTTCGAACAAGAAGCTGTATCAAAGTGTCTTGTTGTTCTCTATCTTTACTCAACAATCTGAAACTCTTACGAGCAAAACTCTGCTCTCTCTTACGAGCAATACTCTACTCTCTCTCTACCTTCAGACGAAACACCGTCCCTGGCGCCGAACGATCTGCGAGCCATGCCCTCAACGATCATGGACCAAACTCTGTCCGAGGAGTGCACTCGCCTCCGCATGGAGCAAGCTCAGATGCGACATGAGTTTGTGGAGAGTCAGACGGCTACCTTCATCCAAGAGCAACGCATGCGTGAAAACATCGACATCCAACAGAGGGACATCAACGACCTGATCTGCGGACAAGAAGCTTCCGACGAACGCGTGGAAGAGCTTGTAAAGCACATTTGCGACATGTCCGACGAATTCAACAAGATGTCGGACAACGTATGGGAGAACCGCCGAGTTCCTGACCGCGTCCTCGAGCTGGAGCACAAGCTGAAAGTGTTGGAGACCCACGACGAAAAGCTTCGCGCCTACCTGACCAAGAGATTCAAAGAAGAAGATGAGCAGACGGACCCAAAAGAGAAGAAGCAGGAGCAACTTCAAATCATGTTCCAGAAGACTGAAGAGAGACATCGAAAAGAGCTTGAGTCTGCCCAAGCTCGCATAAAAGAGCTGGAACTGGAAGTCAAGGCCATAAAGCGAGTCGATTTAACACACCGGGCAGAATTCGTCCAAATCTACAACAGGGAGCTGGTGGAGGCGAAACGGAATAACGTGCGTCTTGACCGGCTCGAAAAGCTACTGGAGGATAGTGCCGAGGAGAACGCGCTGCTGAAGAAGCGCATTAGCCATCTGGAAGGACTTCAGAAAGATTGAACATCGGACGACGTCCTCAGCAAGATAGACTCGCAGCCTTGAACGAGGCCGTAAGCGGTGGCAGTTGGAGCACGCGAATGGGTTTCGGAGCGACTACTCAGTCTGTCTGATCGAACTTGCGATAGAGTGTGGAGCATATCAAGGCGCATGAGATACCCCCAATATCCTTTTCACTTTACCACCATCGTAGTGTCCTGATCTCAGATAGCTTAGATGGGTTTGTACGTTGTACGTTCAGGTAAATAACAATACCTTAAGAAGTGCTGTCTTCAATATGATGATTTGTGAGATTGCCATATGCTCTCGAACTTGAAGGCAGGGAGGGAATGTAAACTCCTCTACACCACGTCACATTAGTTCTCATTAGCCTTCTATGCGAAAGGGCCCGACCATGGCGACATTATCCAAACTAGCATGTGACGTTGATGCATTCGAGATGTTACTCACAGATCCACATCGAGGGCTTAGTCTGTACCGCCTGTACCAACACCCACCATCTCTGAATCTTTAGTCTCCATCATCATCGTTCCTATCCAGCCTCCAATCGCGTACTCGGGCTGTGCCACAACAGTCTTTCGATATACATCTATAGATGTTAGTCCGACATTGTTGCCCATTACCCAGGTACTACTGTCATACATGTCAGCATAATACCTACAAATAGCGGCACAGGTGCCTATAGCAGATAGCTCATGAGTCAAACCCAGCGAACAATCCAGAAATCCATCGCCCTGCGAGACCACCAACGAGCTCCGCAGGGCGTCAGGCGTAACATTATCTAATTTCGCATCGAGGCTTAGCTAAAGTCGTCCCGCCTCACGTGGGCCCAGCGCAGCCCAGATCCATGCCACCACCACATGCACTCGGGAGGGACCCGCCAATGCCCAGCCACGCCCCCGCAATGGTTGGCATCTTAGAAGAAATGTCGCTTGCTACCATGTGCCAGGTATTGGTAATGAACAAGTAGGTACGCGAGCGAGCTGGCTATGCGCGTCCAAGCCAAGCCAAGTCAAGTCAAGTCATCTGAACCCGTAGCCGGACCTACTACAGTACACTTTGCCAGACATTATACTATTCCAAGGGCAGGCAGCAACAACCCCATTGCCCCAAACCCACCCATCTCACCTCGTCGAAGCCGCGTAGCTCCGCTCATGTCTTGCATAAGCCATCAGCCATCAGACAACACCAGCACCCATCGCAACTTGTAAGATTTTAGCAAAGAGGCTATACAGTACACACCCACCGGGCACCAACCCCAAAGCCGACAATGCAGCAGAGCCTCTCCAACGGGGCGCGCCGGCGCCGTTAAGGATCCGCGAAATGAGAGGTCTACGATGTACGTACGCAGAACGCCCGATGCCGCCATTTTGCGATCGAGAAGAGAATGGAGGCACTGACACAATGGGGGCCGTGAAAAACGTGATCTGGGCGGGGACCCACAACTCAAGTTGCTTGCTTGGGGGTGAAGATAAAATCTCACCTCAGCACCATCTGGGATGACCCTCGTGCTGATCGGTGGAAAACAATTCCCCTTACGAGGCGCGTGTGGGTGACGTTTGACTCTGATTCGTAAGATGCTCCAAGGGGTGCAGAAGGGCTGCGTCCAGCTTCGACGCCGATGCAGTAAGGCGCAGCATTGGCATTGTGCAGTCCAAGCAACCTTATTTCCTCGTCATTGTTGGCGAAAATGCATACAGCACTACCTCGGTAAAGATTAACGGCAGAACGGTCACGGAAAGTAGGCGAGGGTAGTGGACGATGGATGAGTATGTATATTGTTGTCCACATGCTGGTATCATTAAGTAAATTCTGTACATCTAAACGCCCGGTGATGTTTACAATGCCACTTTTTATGCCCGACGACCCTGAATATTTAGGGACGGATGCGTTAAAACCCAAAAGCCGATTAATCAATCCCAGTAGCTTGCCAGCCAACAATGCGGAGAACATCCAACTTATATACGTCCTGCGCAAGATCCTCGTCCTACCCAAGAGTGCCACCTGGCAGGAGACGAACATAGCGACCTTGCTTGCAGCGCGATTACAGATTACCTAAACGCCGATCCATGATGAATGCAATTGAGCCAGATCCGAGGGAGCTCCGATGCGGAGGTCGCAGCTCGTGCAGAGGGTTCCGATAACTCGGGTAGTACAGTTGACGAAAATGATGACAAACATAGGAGGGACTTTAGATCTGCTCAACAAACTGTGACGTTTTGGATCCGCCAGAGGATTTTCGCCTCTTTTGCAGGCGCTTTGATTGCCGCTTCTCGGGCTTCTCATCCTCGGGGCTGGTTGGCTCGCCGCCGAAAGTGCCTGGGCGCAGGATCTCGAAACCGGAGTTGACTTTGCGTACTACCTGCGACTGACGCTCGTTCTGAGGAACTGGCGCTTCATACTGAGAGGGCTCCTCATAGTAGTCATACTGAGGACCGCGAGGTTGGTATGCCTGCGGCGCGTAGGTCTCCAAAAGTGGGACAGCCTGCCTGGCTTGATTGGAAGAATGACCATCGTAGTTGTATCTTGCTGAAGAAGATCCTGGGATATTTTCGCTTGCGCTGGCAACGGCCGCGGGAGGGGGCGAAGGTGTCTTCTGTTGTGGTACAAAGTAATCGACGCCGTTTGTGGTGGAGATTTCGTTGGGCGAGATCATGTTTTCCGCCACACTGGCCCATTCTCCGCTGTGACCCGGTCGGCGGACACGAGGAGTGAGCTGTCCAGTTTCGGCAACGTGAGATAGACGATGACTTTGGAGAAGATCTAGATCAGTTCGGGGATCTGCGTGTCCAGGGGCGAGATATGCAGCCTCATAGGGTCGGCGATCATTGAGGTTGAGGTCGTCGGATTCATCACTGGTTCTACCGGACCTCCCGGAGTTTGAAGACCCTGCTTGAGGATTATAGCTTTCGTAACGTGCTGTACAGGGGTTAGCGCTTGAAGCATGGTTGCGACAGCATAAGCCACTCACTTGAAGAAGACCCTTCCAAGGCCTGGAGAGTAGTCGAGTTCCTTGTCAGATTAGGATTACTGTATCTTGGATCGGAGGCGTAGGGGCGTCCACGAGGTGCGTAGGGATTCTCGCGGCCAGGAGAGGAGGATCGTGAGTCGTTCGTTGGAATCCGTTCAGCGGAAACAGCACGATCGAAGGCGGAGCTTGGTGCTCTCGAGCTGTCGCGACTGGTTCCATGGATGGCTCTCGGCAATTCGAGTTGGGAATTGTTTTGGCTGCGGGGCAGTCTGATATCGGTCATGGAGGACCGGCTGCTGCCCACAGGGGTGTTTGTCCTGGATATCCAGACACCGTCGACTTCAATGCCGCTTTCAATGGCCCGGATACCGAACGGAATTTCGTCCTTTGGCTCTAGCTCGGACAATGGCCGTTGTGCTTCGAGCATCTCAGGAGTCTGCGCATTCTTTCCCTTTTCGACTTTGCTGTATTTTTTCACTCTGTAGTTATTGTAGTTCAACTTGATCAGGCCAGCAAATATGGTGGCAACCTGTGGGTCGTTAATACGTCCTGAATGGGTCCACAGTGTCAGATCCTTACAATGCCACAAGCCAATACCTAGACGCAATGACGTTAGCAGTGCTCAGCGGCGCACAACGGGGTAAACTTACAAAGGTCATCTGCTGCCAGAGCGCCCACCCGGTGAAGAATTTGCCCATGATTGAGGTCGGAAAAAAGTATCAAACTTCCAAGAGTGACGGATATGCAAGGTAATGGCGAAGGAAACCCGGTGTGGTTGGTGATACAGGAAGGTACGTGTTGGCAAGGTTCCGCACAGCGAGCCGAGGCCGGGCACAGACGGTGTGGAAGGTAACGGAATAATAGAAGATCGAAGACAAGGAAGGAAAAGAGTACAATCCGGCGGTGAGAAGGTGTTGCGTGAAGGTGCGGTAGATATATTATGAATGGTTCACATGCACCCGCGTAGTGGTTGCTTGATGTCTTGAAAGGGAAACCGCAGTCGTGAATCCGGATCCCGTGACGTCTCGTTGACCGGAGTGACAGTTCAACCAAGTCTGGACAAGGTGAGGGCAGCGTAACAATGGCAGACGACGACAAGATCGAAGAACAGCAGGAGGAGGCGGAAGGCGGGGAGCAATAGCGGTGGATAACGAGCGTGGAATGGCTGGCAGCGAGCGAGGGACGACGGGTGTCACCAGTGAATCAGAGCAACACGCACGGAAGAGATCGGCCAAGAGAAAGCGTGCAGGCCTCGTGCGTCACCTGTGGCTATCCGTCCTGATGGTTTTTTCTGGGAGAGGGGACAGTCAACAAAAGCGAGCAGAGGGCGGACATGGGGGCAGGAGAAATATATTTGATTGCAGACTACCTACGCCGCTCCGGAGGCCAGTGAAGCCAGCATGCAGGAAACAGCGGAGCCATTCGAGGCATGGCAGTCGGGCGCCCCTGGTCGGTGCAAGAGTCCGCCCCGTGCCATGACGATGAATGCCTGCTCGCCATCCCAGATGCTCGCGCAGGGGGTCGCTCAAAACCAGCGACGCGGGCGCGGCGCTAGCGCACGGCAAACCTTGCACACTGCTCCAAAATAGAAGAGCGCGATGGCACGCTGCGCGAAGTCCCAAACGTCGGCCGTCGATGGATCGGCACTCTGGCCGTCGACAAATACGAGCCTTGGTGCCCCATGCCGAGCGGTGGCGGGCCAATGGCCGTGGCACGCTGGCTGGGGGTGCTGAGGAGGCAGGGCTGCAATGGACGCCTGCAGCCGCAACACACAGATGCACGGCGCGCTGCCATCGACGGCCGCGGTGCGACATGTTGGTTGCTGCATCGTGGCAGCATCCACGCCGGAGGCCTCAAGCGCCGTGAGAATAGCTACAGAGTGACGAGAGCGCTTCACGGCGTTTGGAGCTGCGGCCGCCTGTTCGCTTGCTCTCGGTCCATCCACGTCTCATCCACACGCCTCTCGCTCCCATCGACGAATGGCGCCGCCGCCAGCCCGGGGGAGCGTTTTGTGTTTGATCTCCCCAAGTCCGCTTTGAGCATGGCTAGAAGCGGTGCGGATGTGTATCCGCAGGGGAGAGCTCGCTTTGGGTAGCCTCTTCCGCCGCCGCCCTACCGTATGGGCCCTCCTTTTAATCTCAACCACACCCACAGTTGAACCGGCCCTTTCAGAGCGGGCGGAGCCTCTCCGAGCGCACACTGCCAAAAGCCAGCCTTGCGCCCAGCTCTGGCAAGACAAAAACATCGATCTCTGGTTCAGGCGGCTGGCGAGACAACCGGTGAGGGAGCGCAGCAGTCGTCCTAGAAACAAGTTGTTACTGTCGACGATGACTCTGGCGCCACTGCTGACCGGAGCCGTTATGCCCGGTTGCCCATCCAATTTTGGGTCCGAGGCTGAGAGCTCGAGGATGACCTAACAGAATGCAACGATGACGCGACCCTGCTTCCTTTGCTGTTGTGGCGCATGCTGGGCGTGAAATTCTCAGTGCTCCCGGCGAGCGACGGCCGGCCCAACATCAAGAAAGCAATTTCGCATGCATCCAAGCATCAAACAGCCCGTTGACACATGGTGTTGGCCTTGCCGGCGCCGTTGGCCTTCGCTCCAGTAGCTTCCGTGCTAGAAAACTAGTCCCGCGATGCTGCCCTGATCGCCTTGGGTCCGCCATCAAGTTTCTCCATCTCTCATTCCCCGTGATGGGTCCCAGACGCCAGCAAACTCTTGACACACTATTGGAGCGGGTCACCATCGCCTCGTTCTGGGCACTGGGCGGGGAGCACAACATCGACAAGCCCATATTGATGCCACCGCGCACAGCGTCTGTGGAACTGAGACAAACCCAGCGCACACCGCTCCTCCTGTGAAGAGCCGCGAGAAAGCATCACTCATGCCATGGTATTGGGATTGAAGGAGGATTGTTCGGGTCCACGAGCTGGAAGAACACGCACCCGACTATCCACAGTGTCCAATATTAGTGGTGCATTCTCGTCAAGTCTACATCGCCGCGGCGAGTACCCTGCTAGATGTACGTCCAATGCAGCCCTTGGCGCCTAGTGACATGCAATCGTACCTTCGTACTCTTTGAAGCCTCGCCACGCTGAGGTCATTGATCCATTAGCAGGGCTCATGTGTATTCTAAGAAGCGGGAAGCACCTTCAGCTTGTTCTGCGGTTCCTGGAATTGTAGAATACAGGTTGGGGCTTCCTGGTTCCTTTTCCGCCTAGGCCCGCTCGAGCAATACTCGTCGCATAGGTCTAGGTACTATTAGAGACTCGGCATATGTGCCACTCTGTCACTGTGACGGTCGCAGTGCTTTCTGCTACGCACATGAGTCGCCGTTCTCAGTCTCCTGTTGTAACAGCCTCACGTGGACCACTGCGGTTCCTGCAGCATGCAAAGTTTGGCACCCTTCACACTAGCCACATGCACCGCTTCGTCAACTACTGCAGAAACAGGGTTTCATCTGTCCTGCGAAAGTCTTTGCACAAGATCCATTTGATGGTCGATCATCCCCGTCCTCCACTTGCAGCATCGCAGTCACCACCGTGTAGCGAGGTGTCCAGCAGAGCTCTTGCGCTGAACATTCGATTGCCAAACCCGGTAATTGGGAAGTCGTCTCTTTGGCGAAAAGACCTTTGCAGGGACAGGTCGGCTCGTTGCATCGGGTGGTACGACATTGAAAACGGGTACTGTGTATCGGCAGCTCTCAGCTACTCGGGAAAGGTATACAGGTTCCCGAACAGGTGGATCGCGTCAGCGGACTGGCCGATATCGTCAACTTGGCAGATGAACGATCAGAATGCTACGTTCATCGAAAACAAGTTTCTATGGGCGCAAACATGTCGCTTGCCAGCTGCCTTTTGCAGGAAACCCGGTGCCATACAAACCCTGCCGGAGTGCCCATCTTCATCTATGTTATATAACGACATGCTCTCGGATGTTGGAGTTCGCTTGAATGACGCACGCGTCGCCTGGTGATCACAGCTGTCGCGTGAACATCCCAATCCAGCCTGGCAGAGTACTGTATCTTCCACCTTCGTCTTGCCCTACCTAGGTACCACTGGGCGTGGATGAAGTCTGATATTGAGCGACCAACAAGCAGTTCTTGAATCGACATGAAAAAGCCCTGATCAGTGTAGGTAGTGCTCCAGTCAGGCTGGCAAAATTCTTACCCATATCAAATTGTAGCATGTACCACCGGTGGTAGGAAAGCTGCCGGATGACACATATGGCAGTGACTGACGGCAGTACGAAGGCGTGGTGATCCTTCAGCATAGAGCGCGTGTCTCGCAATTTACTGTCTACAGATGTCAGGGTCCAAGTCCGGACTCCTCGAGTCCGTCTTCAACCTGTGCATGTACAGGGATTCCGCTTGGATCTCGGGTTATGACTAGGCTGCACGAAACACATGTGCCCATGTGTAGTCACATTGCACGGCGTGGAGCGGAGTGGCTATCCCCGCCCTGAGGCAGCGGAGGCCCGCGCCCACGATAAGGCTGTCCACGAAAATTGATATCGAGCTTCGTCTGGCTGGGCTTTGGCGAGCTGAGAGGCTCTTGTGGGCGTTTGGTACCTGAGCGCTCAGCATTTCATGCAGGGACTGCTGGGGCAACGCCGATGGCAGTCCGATCCGGAGCAGATGCAGCGGGCTTCCTGCTCCTACGGCCTGCGCAGCGTTTCTGGACTTGGGGGGGCACACAGCAAAGGACAGCAGTGCTGCTCCTCGCACGAAGTCGCAATCCCGAGGCGCAGAGGGCCATGATGGGGGCAGAGTGGACGGAGGGGTGCGAGGTCGGCGGCCGAGCCACCCGTCGCTCTTGCCCTTCTTTGGTCGGCACCCTCGGGCGCTTGGCTCAAAGGTCATGACATCGACGGCCGTAGTGGGATATATCCAACAGCGACACCACCATTCCCGGAGCCTTCTTCCTCCACGCCCTCGACCTCACGCTCGCTCCCCCAACACCTCCCCGACGCCCACATCCCAGTGTCCTCGTATCCAGTAATTGTCCGCCAGCATGCCCATCCGCAATCCCTTCCGTCGCGCTGGTGGCGCCGACACGCTCAACGAGAACCAGCGGCCCGCCCCGGAAGCTGGGTTTGAGAACACAGCAGTTGCGGGCGCAAAGCCCATCGCCGTCAGAGAGAATCCCGAGTACAAATTGAGCGGTAAGAGCTGTTCCGCCCCCTCCCGCGCCCTCACGACGCGCTGCGACGTTGCAGGAAGCGGGGGCTGTGTCTGGTCTGCGACACGCGCTTACGGTGTGGGCAGAGATCAATGATAGCGGGGTATACCTGCCGGTACGACGCCTAGTGTTCCTTTCGCGCATGAACTGTCCCCTCAGAGAGACGCCGAGTGTGGAGAATGCGCTCACGCTACGTGGACTGACATGTGTGCCAGCCATCGCCTACACATGAGAAGCCAAGTTTCTGGCACAGTAAATCGAACACGAGCACTACTTCCTCGAACCACCGCAGTCTATTGAGTGAGAATGAGCCTTTCAGCATCTCGCGAGAGAGCTTCGACTCGTACAGGAGGTCATTCGTACGAGCACCTTGAGCATACATAGTCGTGACTTGGCGCTCACAGTTGTGCAGGACATCTCCGCTCGCTCTCCGGTCCCAGAGTGCATCGAAGGCTATCCCCGCCCGTCGCTTGATGCTCGGCGCTCCATGGATACCAGACGGTCGCTCGACGTGCGGCGGTCGCGCGCTCCACCGAGGTCCTCATTTCAAGAGCGCCGCAGAGACGGCGCTGAAGATTCCACAGCCGAGGAAGGTTTCGAGGATGTCGGCTTGAACGATGAGCCTAAGCCTGCTAAGAAGAAGGGATTGTTCGCTCGATTTGGCACGAACGATGAATCTGAAGCTGGACAAGATGAACGACCCCCTTCCAGCCACCACCACTTCAACTTCACAGGCCGCAAGAGGGCCCAGAGCGGCGGCCAAGGATCCGAATTAAAGAGTATGCCCAAAGGCACACCAAAAGCGACTGAAGTCGCCGTTGAGGCTCGATGAACTTATTACCCCCGTCGAACAGCTTGACTCGTTCGAAGTCCAGCTAACGACCTGATTTTCACGGCGTTTTGGAGAAACAAGTATCCTCGGCAGCATTACCCCACCCCTGCATGTAGAATTGGGCTTAGGTTGTGGTTGGGTTGGGTCGGGCTGCATCCACGATCGCTATATCTACCGGTCTACAACAGCAACAGCATCACGTTGGGCCGGCGTCGCTATGATATATATTAAAAGGTATGGCGGGCGTACCGAACGTAATAATTAAGTGTAATCAAAGATGCAATATCCACAGCCGTTTTCGACTGCGCTAGCGATTTACTCACACCACGTTCTTTGCAGGTCGGCTCACTTGACAGGGCTCTGCTACAATGGCAGTATTCGTTGTCTGGTCTTGTCATGTGCTCACGGCAATTTAGCGGAGCGTACTTCGGAAATCTTGCAGTCAACTTCTTCCATCGCTTGTTTATTTGTTGCAAAAGCATGCCGACAACCTGCACTCGGCCGATGGTCTAGCAGCGCGTCCTGCCCTTGGTTCAGCCAGGACCAAGAGCTAAGGGATGTTGGGATAAGCTAAGGTAGGGTGACATACTTACACATATGCTAGCGTCTTTGTCATGTGTGTTTGTTTGCTCATAAACTGCAGACGGTGTTTGTTGTTTGTTTATTTTGTAATCCGCGCGATGAGGGTGAGTCGCATCAGAGCCTCGTCGTAGCTAAAATATGGTGTGAAAGCCGGTCACTTGCAGTATGCCACTTTATTCCCTCCCAATTCTAGAGACACTATCATACCCAGCAGTAGGAAGAGAGCGAACTCGGAAACAAAAAAAACAGCGAACCGGAGAAATCCATGTGGTATATCTGAGAACTGGCCATCTTATGTCCCTGAATACCTACGCGGGACGCATGGACCGGACGGGAGGATGGGGATGCCCTTTTTATCCGCCTGAGCGAGCGAGCGAGGAAACAAGCAAGCTGTGGGTGCCGCGGTACTGGTTCTTGGAACGTTTGTGGCGTTGGGCTGGAAGCGATGTTTATAGAAGGGCGGGCGTATGGCATGGGACAGGGTTTGAGGTTTGACGGGGAATTTGCGGAGTTTCATGCTTTGTGTAGAGAAGGCGCTGGGGTGGGATGGTGTGATTTGATGTTCGAGTGATGAAAAATTTGGGAGCGGTAGTTCTTGGATGAGGGGTGAGGTGTTGGGCATGGAATGTATAGGTGAGACTTGCTTGGTGGACGCGGAGGTGAAACTAAGCAGCTCTAGAGGTCGAGCTCAGCTATTCGTCTTTACGCTATACTCTCACGTACATCACCATCACGAGGGAAATGTTAGACCACGGGTAGATCATCTGCGGTCAGTTTTTCGGTGAGTACCTGATCGTCAGGTACCCGTGCCTGTCACACTTGGATTCCCTTTGGGTTATTGATTAGACCTCTATATTGAGAGCGCCCTGCATTAATCGGCACTCAAGCATTTCCGTCGGAGATATAAGCATGGAGAAGCTCCAGCCAAGGATACCATTAGACGAGCAGCGACATACATGGTCCAGCCAAGAGGCTCCGTTCTAGTATAGTGAAGGGCCGCGGGAAAGCTTTGCCCCGTGGATCGGGCGAAAGGTAGCGGTTGCGACAAGCAGCGGCTAATATCCGTGCCATTGTGAATATGGGCTAGAAACTTTTGAGAATGCAAGAGGTGGAACGCTGTCTACGACAAAGGTCCTAAGCATCGATAACTGTGTTTACTCAGACATCTTGACTGCGTAAAAATGACATTGCCACAGTCACAAGCAATGTTTGGGCAACACAATGCGACTGTTCCGCTTTAGAACAAGAGGCTGAACTCCATATAACGAACATCAAAGAGACTAGGTTCCAAAAAGATTGCTGGGGATATGGGGTCCATTCTGTATTTTCGTTCATATTAGCCTGCCAGATCGCTCGTGAGGTCCGGGTCCAAGCATGGTAGTCGAGGTAGAAATAGAACGATCTTGAATCTAATCGAAATACGTGCGACAGAAAACGACTAGAGAGGGCATCTGGTATTGCTGAACTTATTTGACAGTTCCCATAACGTTCAAGGCAGCCAACTCTGCTCCAACTAGTTCCACTAAAGCACTAAAGCTCAACGAACGGACAACGATCTTCTCATTGACCAAGAGTGCCCATCTTCACGGAATACTTGTGCACCACTGGCACATTGCCATCCCAATGTCCCAAGAATCCAGGGCATCAGGCAGAGACGAATCTACTGCTGGGACGAATCGTCATCATCACCACCGTCATCGTCGCCATCATCGGTGGGAGTAGGGCGAGGGGGCCAGGAGAAGGTCGGCGTCGGGCGCTTAGAAGGAGTAGGGCGGACCGAGACAGAGAAGCTGGGTCCAGCGGGACGGCTAACGCTAGGTACGGCCGGGCGGCTGTGGCTGGAGACAGCTGGGCGGCTGAAGCTTGGGAGAGCCGGGGCAGATGGGCGTACAGTGGGAATACTGAGGCTGGGGACCGCCGGGCGGCTGTAGCTTGGGAAAGCTGGGGCAGAGGGACGACCAGTGGGGGCAGTTGGGAAAGCCGGACGGCTGATGCTGGGGACCGCTGGCTTGCTGAAGCTGGGCCTAGGTGCTTCATCCTGAGGAAGAGCACTGGCGGCACTACCATTGAGTTAGCGATGCTGTCCCGGTGACACTAGAGAATACGACATAGGAAAACAGTGAATGTTCACCCAGTAGCGCCGAGCGCAAGGATGATGTTGCTGAGCTTCATGTCGAAGGCTTGATACTGAGTGGAACTGGACTTGAAGATTGGAACCAGAAGAGCTTGCTGGATGTTGTACAAAAAGCGCACATGCAACACCTTTATATAGCTGTTGATGAGCATCCAGATCACGCATCTTCAGGTCTCGAGAACCTGGTCGAGTATAGTAAATTGAGCACGGCTTGTCCCACCGGTCTTCCGGGACTATGCACATGCCTCCTCGTACAGACAACGCTCGAGGTCGGTGAAAGGTGCGAGAAATAGTTGAGATTGGGTCATTCAGTCTGAGCGCTTAGCCAGGTTTGACGGTATGAACTTGGAGAAAATGAGGGAGCTACGTGGGTCTGCATGTTAGCGAGAAGTAGAACAATATGAACAGATGAAAAGTATTTTGAACGAAACCAAACTTGTCTCCTGTCTGGTACGTCAGCAATGGCGCAAATTCCTGGTCTGTTAGTAGTCTTCCGACGTCTATAATTTCCAGCCCGCGTGGATCCAGGGTATCAGAATTTGGACCGTAAGACACAAGGAATAAAGTTCAAAGAAACAAGATCCATTCATCTATACATATGATGTCCTTCCATATAGTGGCTGGATGAATGGATATCTGAGCGATCTCTTTAGTCAATTCCTGGGTAACCTCTATGGCAAGCCACTGTCGCTTATCCTGTCCCGGGCACCTCGTGGTGTAGAGGGACCACTTGCGGCTGATCGACAGGGTTTCAAAGCACAATTGTCGATGGCGGCCTGGACTTGAGTCGAATTGGAAGTCGCACTTTGGGCAATTGCGAGAAACCAGTCTTGCCGGCTATACTGTTCACGTAGAGAGTGGCGTCAACGACCAAATCCCGATCTCCGATCTGAATGGCGTGAGACTGGTTGAACGGTAACAAGACGCCACAAAGAGCTGATGTCTTCCGGATGGCAATACCGCGCGCGTTGGGGAGCCGGCAGCTCGTATTGGCTGTGGGAGGGATATTACAGCTGCAGCTACAGCACGTTGAGTCTCTGGAATAGCACCGGTAGTTCATTGCGACAGAAACAGATGGATGATACCATTCCGTGTGCCTGTAACACAGACCTCGATAATTAAGCTGTGAACTGAGTGGGCCAGGGTGTCGATGTGGCAAATCCTGAACGATATTCGGAAATGACCCGACGTTATTGAGGTGGGGATCGAGCGGAAGAGAGTTTTCTGGGGAACCTGGGGGTTGGGCTCTGGGGTTGGTGCCAGGCTGTCTACGCGTCCTTGCAAGGGTATATGCGCATGAGGTTTTGAATGGGTACAATTAGCGATAACCTTGCATGTATTTCCACCCCGACTGCCCTAGAGACATATTTTAACGGTGGCATGGCTGACAGTTGACATGTATTCCGAGGCTTGGCATAGCATGGCCTAATAGTAGGTTGACTTTCCCGGAGTCTGGAGGAGCGGAGGAGCGGAATGGGCAAGTGCCGCCGTGTTAACCTCAGCTTTCCCCTCTACAACGCCAAGAGCGAATTTAGACGAAGCAATATGATCAAAGGACCGTTCCTCGTGGAGAACACCCGAGTGGATAAGAAGATAGGGCCATGAGGTGAGCAAATAGTGTAATGCGTGGAGTAGGTGGAAAGGGGTACTCCCGAGCCCAAAGAAATGTGAGCACGAATTGAGTCGAAGAAGGCCGCTCTACACATAGAAGAAGGACAGAAGAACAACAAAACCAAAGACGAGGATGTAAAGAAGGTTATCGGACTGGAATGCTGGGTCGAGGAAGGTGGAGCACTGGCCGGATCAATGATGATCCGGTCGCCAATCAGCCCTTATCGCAAAGCTTGGCTTGGGAAATTTTGGGCGCAAAAAAGTGCACTCAAGTGCTTGCTGCATCGTCGCCTTCGCAGCCAACACAACGCTTAAAACATGGCGGGAATCAAACGCAAATCTCCAACTGTTTCCCAATCTTTGTCCAACAAGAGTAAAAAGCTCAAGGTGGAAAAATCCGCAAAGAAAGCCCCACCTAAGGAAGACTCCGAGGACCTCATCGAATCTGATACCAGTGAAGATGAGCATGGTTATTTCGGTTTCGCGGCCAAGAAGGGCAGCACTGCAGATAGCTCTGAAGATGAGAGCAGCGACTCGGACGAACAGGGGGAGAAGACAAGGAGAGCAATACAGAAAAATGCAGAGAGTAGAAAAGACCCGGGCCAGCAGCAACCATCAGCACTGGCGAATTTGAATGGTAGAATCACCAAGAACTTTTGTGACTGTATGCAATCCTCTAACTTTTGACCAGCCACCTCCTCACGAGAAGCCCACGCGAAACAAAAAGCCCTCGCGAAAGAACGCAAAGCCGCAAAGCCCAATGCCAACGAAGTAGAACGGTCGAAGAAGCTGTGGGAGAAGCTGCGCTTGAAGTCCCACGTGGAAAAAGAAGAACGGAAGACTTTGGTCAAAGAGCTGTTCGAGATCATCACCGGACGGGTCAAGGACTTCGTGTTCAAGCACGATTCAGTCCGAGTCATACAATGCGCGATAAAGTATTCTACTATCGAGCAACGTCGGACGATAGCACGCGAGCTTAAAGACGAATTCAAGACTCTGGCGGAGGGCAAGTACTCCAAGTTCCTGATAGCCAAACTGCTCGAGAAGGGCGACCCTGAGATTCGAGACCTGATAATCTCGGAGTTCTATGGGCATGTTCGGCGTCTCATCAATCATCCGGAAGCTGCTTGGATACTCGATGATACGTACAGAGCTGTCGCAACTTCAGAACAGAAGAATCGCCTGCTCCGCGAATGGTACGGCCCAGAGTTCTCTATAAAGGGACTGCAAAGCCAAGGAACCGACAGCGCTGAGCTCTCCGCCATCCTCAACGAATCACCTGAGAAGCGCAAGCCCATCTTAGAGTATCTTGAGAGCCAGATCAACCAGCTTGTTCAGAAGAAGCTCACTGGATTTACTATGCTGCACGACGCTATGCTCCAGTACTTCTTGGCGTGCAAGCCTGGCAGCCCTGAAGCTAATGACTTCCTGGAACATCTCCGCCCGGACACCACGCTCAAAGAAGGCGAAGAATCTGACAACGTCGATATCCTCAAGAACCTTGCCTTCACCAAATCCGGTTCCCGCCTCGTATCGCTAGCTTTAGCATACGGTACTGCAAAAGATCGCAAAGTATTCCTGAAGCCTTACAAAGACACCATGGAAATGATGGCATACGATGCAAATGCACACCACGTGCTTCTAGCAGCCCTCGCCGTCGTGGACGACACCAAATTAACTTCCAAGTCAATATTCGGAGAATTGCTCCCTGCCAACGACACCCTCCCGGAGAAAGTCTTGAACCTTGCCAGCGACCCCCGTGCCCGCGCCGTCCTACTTTACCCTTTCGCTTCAGATGCTAAGTGGCTCATGGACGACAAGTCACGCGAGCGTCTATCCGAGATCTATACTATCCGCTCTACAACCTCCAAGAAAGACCCCAACACGCGCCAGCAAGAAATCGCTCGCTCAATCGAACCCCAGATCCTCACTTCTATAACCGCCCGCGCCAAAGACTTTGCGTCCTTTGGCTTCGGTCTGCAATTCCTCGGCGAGGTACTCGTCGGGGCTCCAGATGTCGAGCCCGCGAAGCGACAGGAAGCGCTCCTCGAAGTCGTGAAGCTAGCACAGGATATCCTAGACTCGTCACTCACAAGCACACCGACCGCCGCTGAGCAATCGACGGACGCAGTAGGCGCAGGCCCGAAACAAGACGTCTCCGCGCTCGGCAAGAACATGCTAAAGACGCTCGTCCAGGGCGGCAAATACGACCCCGCGCTCAAAAAAGTCGTGCGCGTAGAACCCGATCTAGGTTTCGCCAACTTGTTCTGGGATCAGATCAAAGCGGACGTGGGGCGCTGGGCTACGGGCCCGGGCTCCTTTGTCATTGTGGGCTTGGTTGAGTCCGAGGGGTTTGAGAGGAGGGATGAGGTGCTGAAGGCGCTGGGCAAGGAGAAGAAGAAGCTGGAAGCTGCGGCGGGGCCGGCGAAGGCGGATGGGAAGGCGAAGAAGAAGGGGGATAAGGGCGGTAAGGGGAAAAAGGATGGCGAGGGTGGAAGGGGGAATGCTGGGGCGAGGATATTGTTGTCGAAACTGTAGTTAGCTATTATTTATCGCATATACTATACTTGTAGTCTCCTTGCGGCGGTGATTGAATTGAGATCGGAACTTGCTCTGATACATGCCTGAAAGTATTCTTGGTTCTACTCATCTCATGGTAATGCGTCGATGAAGCTTTGCCTCTCCGCATTAGCGCACAGCACCAGGTTGTGTTGTTTCTTGGCCACACCCTTCTATTACCCTCATTAGCCGTGCTCCAGCCCGTCAATCTCATTGTTGCCCAGACATGTAGAGTGTAGGTTACGCGTCCCAGGTCTCGTAATTGCTGGACGAACTGTAATTAGACGAGACACTGGGCGATCTACCGTCGATACTGTCCGCGTGTCTGGTAGCTTTAGCTGCGGCGGCTCCTCGATCGCACCTTCCACAAAGGTGCCAGTACGAAAAATCGATGTGGAAGGAAGCGTAACTGTTAAGCAGAGTACCATGCTATTGCACTCGTTGGGTTATGGTATCCGAGACGCGCACAACGAATGAGTATAGTCAGAGTCGTCAAAGACATAAAGGGGAGAAGCGAGGAAGGAGACATTTTTGTGTGCTTACCCTCGAGGAGATCAAGTTATCAGTCGAAGACGCAAAAGTCGTAGATTTAGGGAGATTTGCATGCAGAGCAGCTCAGGCGAAGAAAGCTCATTCACACCAGAACGTCACACATGCAACGGCACGGGAGCTGTGGTTTATCTACTTGTACATGTGTCCTACAAACATGTCACAAAAAGGGGAGTCCAAAACTAAGCTATCAGGGTACAACGATACAGTGCCAAGCAAGCCCATTGCACTCTTTACTCCGCCCTTAGTCGCGAGACAGATAATACCGGACCACCCGTGCCGCTTTCAGGAGCTAGACTGTACACTGCAAAGATACCTACCCAAAGAAAGGGATCCATTAGACCAGACCAGACCGGACGAGACCAAACCCAAGCAAACCGACCCTCGCGGGGCTACACGTTGACAGAGGATACATACACCAACACCGGATCGACCGCCCCTTAGACACCGGGAAGGAGACGAGGAAAAGCTTGGGGGTTAAGGAGATATCGGCTCAAGAAAAGACGTGGCGGTTAACGTTTAGGCGGCGCCAGAGTCATAGCCGTACGTGCGCTTGAATTCAGCGACATATGTCTTGTGCTCAACCTCAAATGCGTCCTGGTATTTCTGCGCGCGAGTCAGTAAAAGAGGCTATGAAATTGGACAGACACATGCAGCATACCTTCTTCTCGCCCGCGCTTAGCGCCTTCCACTCATCTGTGAGCAGTTTGCTAGCGGTGCCGACAGTCATTGATTTGAAGTCTCCGCTAGCCCAGCGCTCCTTGAGGAAACGCGCATATGCATTGGCGGGTTGTTTCACGTATCGATCGTCCTCAATCGGCCTGGTGTAGGCCGGTCTCTTCGCGCGTTTGCCCGCGAGTTTGATTTTCAACTGATGGCGTGCATTGTTGGCGACACGGATCTGGTCAGGGGTGTGACTGTGGACCCAATCTCTGTAGGTTTTGGCTTGGGCTGCTGTCGCCTCGTTCGCAAGGTGGTTGTAATGCTACAGCATACACTATTAGCCGAAGCACTGCATCATACTACTACCAAGGGGAGTGGCAACGTACCTCTCTCTCAGCAGGGGTGAATGCTTTGTATTTGGCAACGCTCTCCTTCAAAGTCTCCTGGCCGTCTGCACGAGACTTGACACCAGCCATGCTCTCCTTCAAAAGTATGTCCAAGGCGCGGTAGTGAGGTCGTTCGGGGCTTTTGATCAATGCCTTTTGCTTGAGCTCTTTGATGGTCTGCTTCTCCTTCTCTTCTTCTGTAAGGACCTTTCGCGGCCGTCCTGTCTTTGGCTTGGCGGCAGCCTTCTTCTTCGGCTTTGCTTTCTTTGCAACGACCTTCTTCTTGGGCTTCTTGGCGACGGCTTTCTTCTTGGGCGCGGCCTCATTCTTCGCAGCGACCTTCTTGACGTCCTTCACCACCTTACGCGTGGGCTTAGTTGCGCGGGCCGCGGTTGCATAGGAACGGCGGGCGTCGGCGAGCACAGCATTGCAGGCGCGCGAGAGGGCTGAGAGGGCGGGCAGAGAGCGGGCATTGCGGGCGGAAATGGTGCGTCGAAGGAGATGGGCGAGCTGTGGCAGGTCGTGTGTTGATGTTTTGGGCACGTCGGCGGCCACGCGGCTGAGAACGCCGCGGGCAAGCATCGCGTCTGGTCAGGAATTTACAGCGCAAGGAACGGCAGCAGGATACGGCGCGGCGACGAGGGCCTAGTCAGTGGAGGAGCGCGACGCGGGCAATTGGAATGGAATTTTGCAGGTCCTGCGGGATGATGATTTGCGCCTGAGACAGGAACAGGCAAGAGCAGAAGAGGGAGTGGCTGGGAAAGAGCTACTGGAGCTGGAGCTACCAACTGGCGGCCGTGCACCTGGGCAGGCTTGGCCAATGTCACACGGCAAGCGAGCTGCCAACCCAGCGAACGTCCCCTGAGAACTGCATGCGCATGAACTGCCTAGGTATCTACAGACGATGGCAGGCAAAAGCCCTGCCCTTTTTGTTTTCGCTGCACGAACGCCCGCTGAAGAGTGCTATACATGTACAGATGCCATCCCACACGGCCGCGTCTATTCCTGAATCACGCATAGCCCTGGAATGATCCGACTACTCAACCTTGTAACTGCTTCTTGTCAGCGGTTGAACACGTTACTCGTGCAATTGGGGTCTCTTACCTCCATGGGTGGTCTTCGTCGCCGTACTGGATAGCTTCCATCCAGTCCTTCATCTGCAGCGCGATGGGGCCGGCCTCGACGTGGTCTGCCAGGCCGCATTCGACCAGCCGTCCCCTCCAGCTGATCTTTCGCACAGGGCTCACAATGGCTGCTGTCCCCGCACCAAAGATCTCCATCATGCGGCCCTCGTCTGCAGCGTCTGCGAGCTCTTTCATCGTGAACTTGCGCTCAAGCACTTTCCAACCCTGGGGCTCCAGTCGCTCGCGTGCCAGACCCAGGACGGAATCTCGGGTCACGCCCTCGAGAATGGTTCCATCGAGCGGTGCCGTCAGCAACTCTGGCTGTCCAGTCTCCTTGTTCTTGATCGCAGCGAACAGGTTCATGGTCCCCACTTCAGTCACATATTCCTCAGGGCCAAACAGCCACAGATTCTGGTGGAATCCTCTGCTGGCGGCCTGCATCTGAGGCACGATGCATGGAGCGTAATTGGCACCCAGCTTCTTGTCTCCTACGCCTCCTGGCCATGCGCGTACAGCGTAGTCGGTGGCTTCCAGTGAAACGGCTTTGAAGCCTGTCGGGTAGTATGGGCCCACGGGAGAGGCAATCAGGTAGAGGAGTGCCGAAGCTGGCGGGCCAACGCCCAACGTACGTTGAGTGCCAATCATGGTCGGACGCAGGTACAATGAGTAGCCACGCGCACTGCACAATTATCAGCCCACGGCCGGAAACAGGAATGGAGTAGGACTCACTCGGGTATGAACCGCGCATCTAGTTTGCAGAACTTGCCGATGAGATCGATGAAGGCATCACCGTCAAATGTGGGTAGCGCAATGCGTGCCGAAGACTTGTTCAGTCGGGTCATGTTCCTGTCGGGTCTGAACAACCTGATGTTGCCATTCTTGTCTTTGTAAGCCTTCATTCCCTCGAAGCACTCGAAGGCATAGTGGAAGACACAGGTGGCCGGATCGAGACTGAGGTTTTGGTACGGGGTAATGCGGGCTGGTAGCCATCCTTGCGATGCAGTCCATTCGAGCGAGAGCATGTGGTCTTGTAGACTCGATTAGCTACCCAACCTGAGAGCTGAGCTGCAGCGGCAGGTACCTGTGAAATTGCGCCCGAATATGAGCTCCTCGGGCGGCAGCAGCCCCTTGGGCGTGGTTGTCCGCGTGATGCTCAGCTTCGTAGGGTCAATGTCCTGGATCTTGGTGCCCACTGACGCATCCGCGTGGATGCTGTAATGTCTGGTCCGACATCGCAACGATGCGCCGAGCTCTATAGCGAGCGGACGACTGCATGAGGCGGGCAATACGGCGAGCAATCGCAATGACCGCTGCTGCAACATGGTGATGTGATGAGCGCAGAGGCAATTGAAGGCCAGGTTTGAGCGGGAAGGGGAAATGTCTCTGGTGGAGGAGTGAATGTTTGGGGGAGCGGGAACTTTTTCCTAGCACCGCAGCTGGCCGAAATACGGTCTGCTTTGATATCTACCGCACACCCTAGCTCAATCGGGCGCCTACAATCAATCCACAGGGCGCGCCTTGGTGTTGTAGCACTTCTCTCACGGATATGTGAGGCTATTGAAGTGTGTCAAAGGCACCTTCTGCGCCGGGCCGTGAGTTGCTTGGACGTCGCACTAAGAGCTGCGCTGCTGTGGTGCGCAGAATAAGCGGGCCGACGCGGTCCCTCGTCTTCACCTCCGACGTGCTCGCGTGGGGCCGCAACGTCTCCAGCTGCTCTGTTTTTGGAACGCGCCTGTTGATACGGTTGCCGTGCGGACTGTTGGACGTCTGCACCATCTACACCTTGTATGACTGTTGAAATCGATGTCGAAACCGTCATGAATCCATAGGCCATTTCTGCAGGCAGGAACCTCAATCCTTTCATGCCACCATACCTCCCAGCAACTCGCGAACGACCCACCTCATGAACGCGACGTCTTAATTCTGGAACCAAACATCGCGCGATCCTATCAACATGTTCTCGAATGCGCTGAAGTCGTTCACCTCGAACATCAACTCGAATTACTCGATAAGCTCGCAACCTACATCCCTCTCTGGGCCATGGAAAATATTCGATGGGAAGAAGAAGTCAACGGGAAAGGCGGCATCCATATTCGTCTTCGATAAAAAGTCACTGGAGGCGCCCGGAGGAGGGAGCCTGGGGGGCAGGTCCGGCGCATCGAGCCTCAAGCGAACACACGAGGAGGTGATAGAGCGACTGAAAAAGGAGGCCAGCTCGCTAGCACGGCTACGGCATCCAAGCGTTGTCGAACTTGTGGAACCAGTAGAAGAGACAAGAGGCGGCGGTCTGATGTTTGCTACAGAACCTGTTACTGCATCCCTAGCCGGACTTCTCCAAGAGAAGGATGACCAAGAGAAAGCGGGCGGAGTAGGTGGTCGCCGAAGTCGTTATGTTATCGAAGAATCGGACGGCCAGAAGCGGAGGAGAGAGCTTGAAATTGATGAGCTCGAAATACAAAAGGGCTTGCTGCAAATTGCAAAGGGCTTGGAGTTCCTTCACGAAAGCGCAGGGCTTGTCCACGCAAATTTGACTCCCGAAGCTATTTTTATCAATGCTAAAGTACGCAATGTCAAGACGTCTTTCGAGGATTGGATACTGATGTTCGTGACAGTCTGATTGGAAAATATCTGGTTTGGGATTCTCAAGCCCACCCGAGAATTCCAACAAGCCAACCTCAGTCACTCCGATTTCTCTTTCCGAGGCCCTGAATTATGATGCTCGCCTCCCTCGACACGTTCAACTCAATCTTGATTACACGTCCCCCGACTTTGTAATAGATGGCAACGTTACCCCGGCTGCAGATATGTTTTCGCTGGGCATGCTCATCATTGCACTCTACAACTCACCACATCGAAGTCCGTTGGAGTTCAATGGGAGCCAGTCAGCATACAAACGAGCCTTCTCATCTTCTGCTTCGGTTCCCAACAGGAGCAACAACTTCATGTCATCTCAACCTCTACCAAGGGACGTGGCCAGCGGCGTCTTGGATCGATTGATAACGCGACGTCCCGCTCAAAGATTGGACGCACGAGAGTTCCAGCAAGCACAGTATTTCGACAACATTCTGGTTTCTGCTATACGGTTTTTGGATTCGTTACCTGCGAAAACTCCCAACGAGAAGTCTCAGTTCATGCGTGGTCTGCCAAGAATCCTGACCCAGTTTCCTAAATCCGTTCTAGAGAAGAAAGTGCTTCCTGCGCTACTTGAGGAGATGAAAGATCGCGAACTCATAGCCTTGATCTTGCAAAACGTGTTCAAGATCATCACCATCCTACCTGCGGGCAAGCGTGCTTTCACAGAGCGAGTAATCCCGAAACTGAGGGAGACGTTCATGACAGGCGCTGCACCGAGTAAAGGAGGCGCGTCTGAGAGGGACAGTCTTAAGGATGCTGGTCTGATGATTCTCCTCGAGAACATGGCGATAATCGCCGACCACTGTGGCGGCAAAGAGTTCAAAGATGGTATGTTACCGAGCTTTTCAGCAAGCATCATCTGATCTGTTTAGACATACTCCCGATCATCAATCATGCTCTGGAGTCTCCCACTCATTCCTTGGTCGATGCAGCCCTTCGCACACTACCCCTAATATTACCTATTCTCGACTTTTCAACGACCAAGAATGAACTCTTCCCAATCATTGCCAACGTTTTCGCCAAGACGAGTAGCATGGGAATCAAGATACGAGGTCTCGAAGCACTCAAAACTCTATGTGGCGGCGGGAGCGATGAGCAGGACACAACGCAAGGCGATGGACTCACGGGTATTGTCGAGCCGCCCAAGTCTAAAAGTTCCAACGTCTCTATACTGGACAAGTACACTATACAAGAGAAAGTGGTGCCGCTACTCAAGGGCATCAAGACAAAAGAGCCGGCGGTCATGGTAAGCCTCTACTCACTCGTGCTAGTCTTCCACACCCATGGTAATGACCTAAATGCAGATGGCCGCGCTAGATGTATTCAAAGCGATAGGCAACCAGACCGACACCGAATTCCTAGCCATCGATGTTTTCCCTATCTTATGGCAATTTGCTCTAGGTCCCCTGCTCAACCTGAGTCAATTCCAGGCATTCATGACTCTGATCAAGTCAATGTCCTTTCGCGTAGAGAATGATCAGAACCGTAAGCTTCAAGAGCTAGGGACGAGTAACACTAACAATACATTCACTTCCCGAAGCGAGTTCATGAGTTTCGGCGGTGTCGGTGGAACAAGTGCTAACGATGCTTCAAACGGCGATGGAGAGACTGATTTTGAAGCTCTCGTTCGAGGTGAAGGCCAGAACGCATCTGGCGGAACTGATATGCTTGGCGGAGACCCTTGGGCTAATGCTTCGACATCTGCTTCGACAAGTACTCTGCCTTCGCGGCCTTCAGCCAACCGTGCGAGGTCGCCGAACAACGCATCGCCAGCTGCTACATTCTCATGGTCGACACCCCCTGTGATATCTCCAACAAATCTCTCTGCACCGCTAGGTACAAGTAGGACCATCACTCCCGACAACACCCTCAATACATTGAACTCGTCCTTCCCCGCGCTCACGCCCAGCAACCCTGGAATTGGAAGCGCAGCTTCCTTCTCACAACAACAATCAAGGCCAACCATGGGAATGAGCATGAATAGTCTCACCTCGCCCTCGATCACACCGTCGGTATCAACACCTTCATACACGACGCAGAACGCAGGGGTCGACTGGAGCAAAGCTGCCGGGTCATCATCAGTCACGTCAAATCCTTGGGGAAGCGCGACTATTAATACAACGGGCGGACTTTCCAATTTCTCAGTCGCGCCACCACCTGCACAACCGCAACAGCAGCAGAACAACCCATATTCGTCTTTTAGCATTGCACCTCCGCCGAACCGTGGCAACAGCTCATTCAATATCGCGCCGCCGCCAAGTAGCGGGGGCAGTTCTTTTGGGATTGCGCCGCCTCCTAATCCTAATATACGAACAACCAGCGGCAGCACGGGTATGAGTATGGCTTCGAGAATGGCACAAAACCAGAATCAGAATCAAAGTCAAAATACAGCGAGCCAAGGATGGGGGTCTAGTGGAGGGGACAGCTTGATATGAAATGGCAGGACAAGCAAGTGCTTGGAGTTTACGGCATAAGAGGTGTTGTGGGGGTTTGGAGCGTTCAGCAGACATAGACGTATGATACCACACTTAATGGCGCCTTTGCGTTTCTACCGGGCACGCCGATACCTCCTCCTCAGACGTGACAGACGTGAGCTGCTCGTGAGTATCACGCACCAACCTCTCGTGAGCTCCGTATGGCGCCCGTCGATACGACGCCGAATCCGCAGTGGCCAAAGCGGTAACAAGTAGCGTGCGTGGTAATTTTGCTTTTTTTCGCAAGGCGTCCCGCAGGAGGCGTTGGTGGCTCGAGACCGTGGGTCCCCGAATATTGGGCAGATGGGGCAGTCCCAACGCAAGTTAGAGAATGATGTCGAGTAAAAGCGAGCGCGAACCACACTAGAAGCGAATCGCGAGGGCGAAGATTTGCTAATATCCAAGGCAAGGCTTGATGATGCCATTTTGCAGGCAAATGGCGCCATACGCGCGGGGTTCTAGGAAGCTCAAGCGACCCAAGCCTGCACCAAGCCTGCACCCCAAGACGAGTCCGGGGCTGGGCTGATGCTTGCTGCAGCTGCTGTGTGCCTCGCTCAACGTCATGGCGCCGTACGTCCCATCGCATCGTGAATCCGCCGCTTTGGGGAATTGTTGGAATGCGCGCGCTGCTGTCAAAAGACGCGGGCGATGGTGGGCTGTCGTCAATAGCGACATTGTCCCCGCTGGATCCTCATCGTTGCACAGCGCAAGGCATCAGGTCGCGCAGAGGCCTGCTCTTTGGACACCGGAGGAATGAAACGGAGCGAGGGAACGTGGGCGTCCTACTAGCACATGCAGCGCGATCTCCGACTCCCGAAGCAAGCGCAGATGCTGCAGCTCTGCCCGGCGCTCTGGCGTCACCGCATGTGTCATGAATTGCGGCGGCGGGCACCTGGACAAGTAGTACCTAGGTAGCATGGAGGCAATAGGGTTCCAAGACGCAGACTCTGCGCGTTTCTAGGGCATTCTCGTAATAGCCCGGAACGGGCAGCGAGTGTGATGGAAGACAAAGCTTTGTGCGGCGCGCCGCTTTCGAGAACCAAGAATCGACGCCTCTTTCTCCACACGATCCGCTGACAATTTTTTTTGGGTTGAGCCGTGCGCATCATCTTACTAGTTCACCGGCGCCTGCAGGGCCCATCCATCATCCCGTCATCTCACTTTAATGGTAGCTTTTTCACCACTTGCCTATATAACAACTCTCCGATCCACGCTTTGTGCGACCCTGTCCGCCCTCATCTCTAGCAACGCCGCAGCCCAGCTGCGCTACCCTTCCAACCTTTGGACCAGCACTTCACCCCGCCAGTGATTAATGCTGCCAGAAGCCAGTATTCAACGTCCCCTCTACTACACCCCCTTTAAGAAGACCATCCGGTCCATAAAATGGCGTTAGGATTCTCGTCCAAGGCCGGCAAGGCCGAGTCGCAATCTAGCAATGAGAAAACCCCAACCGACAATTATGACCCGGAGCGCACTGTTCTTCGCGGCAAGCCCATGAACCGCATTGATGGGCCCCTCAAGGCGCGCGCTGCGTCTGTCAGTGCTGGTGCCGACGATGCCAGTGGGGACTTTTCAATAGGAAAGCAGATTGAAATGGAAGCTGAGAATGCCATTCAGTACCGAACCTGTAGTTGGCCGAAAGTATGTATTTTCGAACTCCAAGTGCATGATATCACCGGGGTGTCATATGATTTTCCGGCTCGCCACAACTCACAACTGCGAGGAAAAGCTTACGCGGGCTTTGCTTTACTCTCTTAGGATGCCTTTGAAGAGCGTTGCTTGAATGCCCGTTACACCAAACCGGAAAATAACTTACCATCCTGGTGGGAGGAAAGTGTACTTTTAGAGCAATGTTAACTCCGATTTTTTAGACGGCAGCTCTGCTGTTCTCCGAGTATATCTGCTTGGCTATCATGTCCTTCCCATGGTCGTACTCCGTTCTGGGCCTGGTTCCGGGATTGATTCTGACCATTGTGATTGCTGGGCTCGTTCTCTACACCTCTCTGCTTGTCTGGTTAGTAAATATCCCTAGACTCATTCTCTACCTAAGCAAACATTCCCCATTACATAATGTTCCGCTCTTTGATCAAATTCGGAATTGCTTTGCCTGACAATGCGCAGGGAATTCTGTCTGCGCCATCCCGAAGTACGCGATGTGTGCGACCTGGGCCAGATGATCTTCTGGAACAACAGGGCAGCCTTCTACTTTACGGCCGTCATGTTCATCCTGAACAACACCTTCATCCAGGGTCTGCACTGTTTGGTCGGTGCTAAATATCTCAACACCATCACAAACCACTCGGTCTGCACCATTGGTTTCTCCGCCATCATGGCCCTCATCTCCTGGGTTTGCTCGCTCCCCCGGACGTTTTCGACGCTTGCCAAGCTTGCGACTGCGTCTGCCATCTTCACTTTCATCTCTGTGCTGCTGGCGACCATCTTCGCAGCTATCGAAGACCACCCCGCAGGCTACAATTCCGGTGGGCTTTTGGTCGGCGAACCGATTGTGAGGGCGATCCCAATGAAAGGAGAGACGTTCGTCAATGGGATGAACGCCTTCATGAATATTTCATACACCTTCATTGGACAGATTACGCTCCCTAGCTTCATTGCGGAGATGAAGGAACCCAAGGACTTCCCCAAAGCGCTCTGGGCCGTTACCATATGCGAGATCGTAGTCTTCAGTATCGTTGGAGCTGTCATCTACGCTTACACCGGCACCCAGTACATGACTGCCCCGGCTTTCGGCTCGATCAGCAATCCCATCTTCATGAAGGTTTCCTTTTCCTTCATGATCCCCACACTGATTTTCCTGGGTGTGCTGTACGCCTCGGTATCAGCTCGCTTCGTCTTCTTCCGCTTCTTCCAAGGGACCAAGCATGCCGGTTCCCACACAGTGGTCGGCTGGGCGTCCTGGGCTGGTATCCTGGCCGTGCTCTGGGTCTTTGCCTTCATCATCGCCGAGGTGATTCCCTTCTTCTCGGACCTGTTGTCGCTGATGAGCTCCCTCTTTGACTCATTCTTCGGCTTCATTTTCTGGGGTGTGGCATACGGCCGCATGCGATATGCGGATTATGGGCCTGGTTTCTACAAGACGCGCGGGATTCGCGGATGGCTTGGTATGGCCCTCAATGTTGGTTTGGTTGGCATCGGATTACTTTTCCTAAGCGCAGGTACCTATGTAAGTCTCCGATTCGGACATGATCTGTGTGAACTCGTGCTAACGTCATATCCAGGCGTCGGTCCAGGCCATCATCGATGGGTACGCGGCGAACAGCTTTGGAGGAGCGTTCACGTGCCAGTCCAACGGAATCGTGGTGTAATGTTGCGGTTTTCTTAGATTACTGGGAGGCATGAGTTTCGGGCGTCTCTTTCGATTCGCATAGCCGGAATTTGGTATAGTACGTGTTGGAATAGAATGTTCCATAATGAGATCGTACGGTGTTGGAAAACGCATACAATAAATACATAAGAGATTAAATTGAAAATGCATATACATATTACATGATGTCGCGAGATCACGATTTGGTGTTTCGCTTCGAGTGAAGTAATACTACGAGAAGCGCGTATTTTTGGAGTCACGGAAGAGCTCGAAGCTGAAAGGCTCCGTTGGCCTTTTGTTAACCTCTGTACTGCTCTTTCTAGCACATTTCCGGATATCAACACAAGCCTTTTGCATGTGACTCAACTAATACCAGCTCCTCGTACATCTCACAGTGTGCAGATCCCAAGCAGACCACAGCTTTTACGGATTCTACAGAATGACGTAGGAATTGCGCTAGTCTATGCCCGTCTCACAAACACCAAGAACCCCACATCGTCGCCATTCACACCTCACTAACCACGGTCCAGCACGTATCACCACCCGTCACACGTTCCTTTGCCGTGCTCTTGTGTTTCGCCATGGCTCCACTAATCGACTTCAGCCAGCCTAGCCTCTGGAGTATGTTTTGTAGACGCAGAGAGTTGGAAAGACCCCACATTGACGATGACACAGTTTCTGCGGCGTCAATTGCGTTCAACCCGACGTTCTGGAAGTGCGTATACAAGTCTTACGGTCTACATAGTCATGCGCTAACGAGGATCTTAGTATCGCAGCTCGTCAAGGTACGCTGAGCGCCGCCTGCTCAATGTCATGATAGCTTTCGCTGCTTGAATGAGTTTGTATACTAAAACCAGAAACCTCTGCAGAATACCATAATAAAGTCATCACCAAGCTCTTCGGCGGCAACTCCAAGCTCGGCTGCTACGCGCTCGCCGTCACCATCTTCTCGCTGGGCATCATCCGCGACTACATGTACGCTTTGCTACTCCATTTGCCCGTGTCGATCACCGCCTGCCTCGCAGTTCGCAGCTTCACACATCACCCCTCCCTCCTCATGAACCTTATACACGACTACAAACTGACTAAACGGAATCGCAGCTATCACACCGCCCTCGACAACCAACCCGCACACCCCCTCCTCACCTCACAGCTCGCCAAACTCGCCGCCATCCCCCTCTTCGCAACCGGCAATGTCCTCGTGCTATCCTCCATGTGGGCACTCGGCATCACGGGCACCTACCTCGGCGACTACTTTGGCATCCTGATGGATGCGCCTGTGACCAGGTACGCCTCTTCTCCCGGCCTTTCCCCAACACTACACTGCCACCCTGACTCTCCATCCTCTCTCTATGTAACGATTCCCACTAACAAACCCCCTCCTCAGTTTCCCCTTCAACATATCCGATGCGCCCATGTACCACGGCTCAACCCTCTCCTTCCTCGCCACAGCCCTCTGGCGCGGAAAGCCCGCCGGCGTGGCTTTGACCGGCCTAGTCGCGCTCGCGTACGCCATTGCGCGCCAGTACGAAGATCCGTTCACGGGCATGATATACGCGAAGCGGGATGAGGAGCGCCGCAAGGGGAAGAAGGGGCTATAGACCAGTGTAGACGCGGTGTAGATCCGAGTAGAAGAGGAGGCCGAGGCAGCAGTGAATGTTGCTTTGTCAGGTCGGTGCGGTGCGGTCGAGACATACACGCTGTGCATGTACTGCGAGGCTGCGAGCAGGTCCAACATGTCGATGGGCATGGCTTAATGATGGCTGAAGGTGTATATATACATTATCAGAGCACAGCGACGGCGTTCGTTGGTGCGAGTATTCAACTGCTCCGCACATGGGCTGCATGAGAGGCAATGCCATCAAACAAAAGTTTTGCATTTCGATAGAGGAGGCTTAGGTCTTGAAGCCATCCCAAAATTTTCTCTCTCATGAACAAAGTAAGAAAATGCAATCATAATGAAGAACGCTATTTGCATCAATTAGAAGATCTTTTGCATTAACAAGAGGCTTGCTCCTACGCTCGAACCCAAGTCTGCTGCACCCGTGACCAACGCTTCCAACACAGGATTCAACCCATATTGTTCACGCCCAATCAATAGCATACAGCACAGCAACTCAAGTAGAACCAGGTACAGTAATCACAACCAACCGCTTCGTGGCACCAATCCCAAAAGCCCGTCACTGTGGTTTCTCACGATCGACCAATGACCTACTCTTCACCCTCAAGAGGAGCCTCCTCATCGTATTCCTCCTCACCCTCAGACACAGACGCCTCCTGGTACTGCTGGTACTCGGAGACCAAGTCGTTCATGTTCGACTCAGCCTCAGTAAACTCCATCTCGTCCATGCCCTCACCAGTGTACCAATGCAAGAAAGCCTTGCGCCTGAACATGGCAGTGAACTGGTCACCAATGCGCTTGAACAGTTCCTGGATGGAAGTCGAGTTTCCGACGAAAGTGGACGACATCTTGAGACCCCGGGGTGGGATGGAGCAGAGAGCGGTCTGGACGTTGTTGGGGATCCACTCAACGAAGTAAGAGGAGTTCTTGTTCTGGACGTTGCGCATTTGGTCTTCGACCTCCTTCATGGAGACCTTGCCGCGGAAGATGGCAGAGCAAGTGAGGTAACGGCCGTTCCTGAAGTCGGAAGCAGCCATCATGTTCTTGGGGTCGAACATCTGTTGGGTGAGCTCGGGAACCGTGACGGCACGGAAAGAGTGAGCACCACGGCTAGTTAGAGGGGCGAAGCCGACCATGAAGAAGTGCAGACGCGGGAACGGCACCATGTTGACGGCCAACTTCCTCAGATCGGAGTTGAGCTGGCCAGGGAAACGCAAGCAGGTAGTCACGCCGGACATAACGGCAGAGACGAGGTGGTTCAGGTCACCGTAGGAGGGATTGTTGAGCTTGAGCGTCCTCATGCAAATGTCGTACAGAGCCTGTTACACAATCAGCGAGCGCAATGGGATAATAGATGTTGCTACACACCTCGTTATCAATACAGAACGTCTCGTCAGAGTTCTCGACCAGCTGGTGGACGGACAGAGTGGCGTTGTAGGGCTCGACGACGGTATCGGAGACCTTGGGAGATGGCACGACAGAGAAAGTGGCCATCATACGATCGGGGAACTCCTCGCGGATCTTGGAGATCAACAAAGTACCCATACCGGCACCAGTACCACCACCGAGAGAGTGGGTGATCTGGAAACCCTGGAGGCAGTCGCAGCCTTCAGCCTCGCGGCGGACGACGTCGAGAACCTGGTCAACCAATTCCGCACCCTCGGTGTAATGGCCCTTGGCCCAGTTGTTACCAGCACCAGACTGGCCGAAGACGAAGTTGTCGGGGCGGAAAAGCTGTCCGAATGGCCCGGCGCGGACGGCGTCCATGGTTCCGGGCTCCAAATCGACGAGGACGGCACGAGGCACGAACTTGTTTCCCGAAGCCTGCAATATGTGAGCAGACCATTGCAGGGCGGGTGAAGGGCACTGCATACCTCGTTGAAGTAGACGTTCATCCGCTCCAGCTGGAGATCGGACGTGCCATTGTAGCTAGTGCCAGTGAGCAAATGTGTCCCAAGATAAGGATGGTATGTTGGACTTACACGCCAGAGCCGTCAAGGCCATGCTCGCCAGAAATGATTTGCCTGTTGCGCCGGAAGGTCAGTCGCGGGCCTGTGTTGACGGGTCACTGCGTGTGGACGCACCAGAAGGCAGCACCGATTTGGTTACCCTAGAACACGTCAAAAACAACTCCAGCTCGTCGAATGGAGAGACACTTACGCATTGGCCGGTCTGAAGATGGACCTAATCGCTCAGAAAAGTACATGTTAGCTGGTGGCCTGCAGTGTTGTGCCTGTCCCTGAGCCAAAACGCGGGGCACAGGGGACGCGCGAATAGCAAAACAAGCCGGGGCGGATACGTACGATCTCACGCATTGTGGGTTGAGGCGGGAGTGCAGAAGCGGTTGCTGGAGCTGAGAATGCGACAAAGGCTGCTGGAGAGGCGGGTGTGGAGTGTTGGCGGGTGGAGTGTCGAGGTTCAAGAGTCGGTGTGCGGGTCGGGTGCGTTGTGGATATTTACTGGAGGCCCGTGCAGGAGTCGCGCTAGGCCTGCTACGCGCCCCGGCACCTGGGGCGACGCAGGCAACAACTTGAGCATCAACACTCACTGACAACAAGACTGTGAGACTATGCATCGCAAGACTATCTGTAGCCTGTTCTACTTCCACCCTCTGCATATCCTGCGCCCCACTGTCTGGGTATCAAGTCCAGTTTCTACAGGAAAACACGTAAATGCCGCAACAATCGTGGCAGGTTCAAGGCCATTTCCTTTGGCGGCTGCCCTTTTTCAAAGCATCTAGTCAACGATATCTGTGTCAGGCTATCAATTGACTACCAGTTGCTTGACAGCACAGGCCAAAAGTCGTTTAATCCTGCTTTGCAGTACTGGAGATCTTCTTGACCAGTACCGGCACACCAAATCGAGGCCAATCCAGTTTGTATTCGTCTTGCTTGTTGTTCAGACAATGTCGAAGCCAGATGCCCCATGTGATGTAGAAGTAAGCACCAATGCCAGTGCCGATATGCCTTCACCTTGCGTTAGTAGAGCCAACATAGTTTGCATGGTTCAGCGGGTCTACATACCACCAGCCATGGAGTTCTAACACTGTTCCCCAAGGCAGTCCAACCTGTCTTCGCCACCTAATCAGGTAATGGCAATAGTTCCGGTCGAGGGCCCAAAGAGCAGATGCGCCAAGATATATACTCAACCCGACTTTGATCATAGCCCACATCTGGCGGGTGATATCTTCATCTCGAAGCTCCTCTCGAAGCTTCACTTCTTCCTTGCCGGAGCGTCGACGAGGCCGGAGGTTGACTTCCATAATGTAGAAGCTGCGGGAGAGGACAACGATCGTCAAGATTGTGAATACGGCCTGGTGGAACTTTGGCTCTTGCAGGTAATGGTAGTATAGCGTGACAAATATGGCCAAGCCGGCCAACGAGCATGCCAGGAGGGTGTTGAAGCGTTTCGACTTTCCCTGGGTAAAGGCTGAATGGCACATCAGGCAAGTTGTGTATATCATGGACAGTTCATCGACAAGCTGGAATGGGTCTATGTTATAATATTAGATGAGGAAACACGTGCTCTGGATGTCACGTACACTTCAAGGACGCGTGGAATAGAAAACTTCCGGTGCCTACAAGCGAGAAGCCAATGAAGGAGACCAGGAACACTCGATCATGACCGTTGTTCAAGCAATTGCGGATGCCTTTTGCGCCAAGATACAGAAACAGCAGATTGGTGGTCGTGTTGATAATCTCCGCCGCATAAGAAGTGACAACATAATTCTAGTCTGGCGTTAGAACGATAGAGATAGACCTCAATTGAAGTGAGCATTTGCAGACCTCTTCACACCAATCCAAGGTGGACGTTACTGGTGACCATTTACCGAGCTGCTCAGGTGGATACGGGACAGAAGGAAGGAGAGCCAGTATTTTGGCAGCCATGATCAGCGGTTGGGTTTGTAGAGTTGATGTATTGGAGAGCTCGGTGTATAGTGCATGAGAACAGGCTTATGAAAGCGCCAACTCCGGCAATAGGCGGATAGGAAATAGCAGTAAGTGAAAGCGTAAACAGTGAATTATCAGTGAATTGTCACAAAATGCAAAGACATGTTAGCAAGCGGCCCTGCATATACAAACGTCTACTGTGCGTGAAAGGTAACGCTCGTCAAGAAAGACTACCTAGGCATATTTCGTCATCCTCATGCTTGCTGTGCGGTGTTGGGGGTCCGTGCGGCCCACCAGAGCCAAGATAAAAAAGAAATGACAATCTCTACATGCTGTAGAATCAATAACAAAATATAATCAGATCACATCTCCGCTCCCAGAATCGCAGGAGGGGCCTTTCGGTAACAATGGATATTACAGCCGAACGTGATAAACCAAGTGTCGCTTATTTTGATTTGTGAGAGATTGTCCCTGGTAGACGGTATATATAGTTGAATTTTGCAGTCAGCTACGGTCGTTCGAGCACCCATCAATCGACACTTTCTTCCACACCGCCACCAACAACGAACCACATCAAGTCAAGCGATGCTCCGATGATCGGTGCTTATAGTCTAAGCCTAGTATGGTATAGCACGAACCATCCGGAATACTGCCTCCAGTTGGAGCATCTGTTGTGCACTCAATGTCAAATTAAGCTCGATTGTTTCGAAGGGTCACTCTAGGCAAGAAACGATGGCGCGACTGTAGATTGAGGTGCATATACGGAGCCCTCATTGGTAATTCCACAATCAATCACAGATGATGAAACAGCGTTCCTGCAGGTGAGCCTTGTATCAGTCATGAGAATTACCTAGGTAGTGGAAGGGCGAGTTGGTGGGGCAGTAACGCCTCACAGAATGCGCTAAACCCGAAGAGGAAGCGTTCAAATCGAGGTTAACCGTTTCACTGCTGGGGTTTGCCCTAATCTACACCATTCTCCACCCACGACGTGCAAACAACAATTGTTCGATATGTCGATTCCCAATGAGGCGTTGCAGAAGGTGAGGGCTCACATGCCGATGCACAACACCCCCTTTGGCTGATATCACTGCTCTTAGATCCTGCAAGAGATTGGTCAGAAAAAAGCCTTTGCGGAGCGACAGCTTGTCGTTGTCAAGCAGCAAAAGACTCTGAAAAACATAGAGACTCGCAAGCTGCAGCTGACAGCCAGTGAAATGGAGTCTTTACCCAAGGAAACGAAAGTCTATGAGGGGGTGGGGAAAATGTGAGACCCAGTACTTGTTCCTAGAGAAGCCTCAAAGACTGACTAGTCCCATGAAGGTTCGTTTGCACGCCTATACCTGATGTGAAGAAGAGGTTGAGTAGCGAGAGCGAGCAACTCAAATCCGACCTGACGAATCTCGACAAGAAAGAAGACTATCTGGAAAAGACGTATCAAAATAGCAAGACCAGCCTCGAGCAAGTACTCCGCTCTGGTGGGAATTGAACGAGCCGCAGCATAGCCCTTGCTTCTGATCCCACGCCTGGTCCGGGGTCTGAAGCTCTCCTTGACCCATCATGACTGCGAGCGAATACGCATAGCTACGAGAACCTATGGAGTAGCCTGCTGAGCATACGGCTCTCGCAAATTTGCGGCCGTCCTCAAGCGTGGCAAAGTTGCCGCAACACAGAGCCTAGAAACAACTGCGATTGCTTAAGGACGGGTTTAGATGATTCATAGCATTAATGACATCGACTTTGGCGAGTCAACATTACCAAGCCCGAAACTTGGTACTCTTGCACCACACTGGTATCTAAATTCGCCTAGCAAGTGCAGATCACATCTGTTGATCGGGTATTCGAGCCGTTATGAGGGGTCAAACTAACTGCACATAACCACCCTATTTTTGCAGTGTTACTGCGTTTTCTATACGACCAATTTTCTACCTTCGAAGTAGAGCTTTGCCTTCACGGATTGTCCATCACCCTTTCCACCTTTACTACAATGACAGAACCACAACCTAGAAAAAAGTACATCGTCCCACGACCGCGTAACGTCTATAACTTCTTCGTCGCCCTTTTCGTCGCATTTGGAAGTCTCTCATATGGCTACGCATCTTCGATAAGTGCTGCTTTTATCGGTCAGCAGATTATATGGCACAACCGATCAAGCCCTAATTCTATCTAGGCATACCGGAGTGGTACACATACATGGGGCTCATTCAGGGCTCTTCATACTCTAATTCCATCATTGGAGTCATCAACTGCATATATTCAATCGGAGGTGTCTTCGGTTGTATTTTCAACATGTGGTCTGCTGAGTACTTTGGACGAAAGCGATCCATACAGATCGGCTGCCTCATCGCTATGGGCGGAGCTGCCTTGATGACTGGATCGGTCAACATTCCCATGTTCGTTGTGAGTCGGCTCATAATGGGTTTTGCTATTGGGGCACTCGTCACTCTAGTCCCTCTGTACCAGGTAAGAGTATAGTGTTACATCCCTCTTGTAGCTCTTCAATGACCTTCGTAGTCTGAGGTATCACCCGCTGAGTCCCGAGGCTTGATGGTCGGACTCCATGGTGTGCTGATCGGTCTGTCATACTCACTGACTGGATTTGTCTCCTACGCCTGCAGCTTCAGCACCAATGTCACCTTTCAGTGGAGATTTCCCCTCGCTGTTCAGATCATCTGGCCAGGTATACTTTTCAGTGGCATGTTCTTCCTGCCCTACTCGCCACGTTGGCTCCTCAGTCAAGGGCGGGAAGAAGAGGCCTGGAACACGACAAGACGCCTACATGCAAATCAGAATGACCCTGAAGATACCTACGCCAAGTCGGAATTCCGCCAAATGAAAGAACAAATCTCCTACGAGCGGGAGCACGACGCCGTTGGATTCCGAGCACAAGCTCGGCTTGCCTTTTCTCGCCGAAGCTTCCGCAAAAGGCTGGCATTAGGCTTCCTCGTCCAGGCTGGCAATCAATTTACAGGTGCTCTGGTCGTGAACAACTACCAGACTACGTTCTACAACGGTCTCGGAATTACAGGCAGATTGCCACTTCTTCTAGTCGGCTGCTTCAACTTCATCACCGTGCCCGGAAACCTCATGAACGGACTCCTGGTGGACCATATCGGTCGGCGAAAGTTCGTCATCACTGGGTGTTTCTCTCTCTGCATCATCCTCTCAGTGGAGGCCGCGTTGACAGCACAGTTTGCCGAAACCGGGTCCACAAACAAAGTCGGCCTTGGCTTTGGAGTGGCTTTCATCTTTCTTTTCCCTGTCTTCTACTCTATTTGCCTTGATGCGACAATGTATTTGATCCCCGCGGAGATATTTCCAATGATTATCAGGTCGTTCGGGATCAGCTGGAGCATCATGGGACAATGGATTGCGACGACCATCCTACTAGGCGCGGCGCCTACAGCATTCGAAAACATCGGGCACAACTTCTGGATCGTTCTGATTCTGTGTGGCGCTGTGTACGGAGGGCTGGTGTATTGCTTCCTGCCAGAGGTGAGTCCGTTCTTCTTTCAAACAAGGTTGCATTCAGCACGCTTCTAGGGATCCGTCAAAGCAGAGTCTGTTTTCTCGCGCGAATCAACATTGCTTGAAGTTGGCCGCGAAGCTAACAGCAGCAGACCAAAGGTAAAACATTGGAGGAGATCAGCATTATCTTTGGAGACCCAGTCGGTCTGACCGACATCGATGATCCCGCAGTAGGTGAGGCCAAGACGCAGGATAAGACAGAGTGTGTGGAGTTGGCGTCATTCGGGAAATCAAGCGAACCATGGAGTAATCGAACGAGTTGTTGCAAACATACGCAGGGCAAGCATTTTTGAAACATCCACGCAGCTTCAGTGCGGGGCGATTCCGTGAACCTCGTCCGTCGTTCGAAGGACATGTCGTGATGTGAGGTGAGTGCAATAGAGGTAGGATGCCGACGCTAAAGTGGTTGGATGTCAAGTACGCGCTGCGAATTCAATGTCGCATATGTAAAATCCTACAGGCTCGTCTGCATACCTTTGGCACTCGACCGACGCCATGTACGCACGAGTTCACTTGTTTCAAAAGACCCTCCCGTGCTGACCCCCTGGATGAGTGGTCATGTGTTCCATCGGCACAGCACAGACCACTCCAGGGGTTGCCTCGAGCAGGTTTGGCATCCTTGGAAGGGCTCGCCGATCGGTTTACCGAAGTGGTTGTGAGATCCCCCGCGCGAACAGCTCGGCTTGAGCACGGGTCGTGGGACGAAATTAGAAAATGCCCCTCCTTCGAGTCGCTCAAACAACACACAGCCATGTCTAAGAGACTGTGCAAGCGAAACAGCAACCGAACGGCGTCGCGCTTGTCACGGGTCTCACATTAGTTGAGGGATGTCGTATGTGCATATGCACTGCCATTTCATTTCCGTTCCACACATGCATGCACCATAGGGCCGGTCCAGCAGACCAGCACATAAGTCCAGCCTTCAGCCCCAGTTGCCTGATGACTAGCCCATCTCTGTAGGTTTCGGCCCCCAACGTGGTCGCCTGCCCTTTTTCTCTCATAGTCGTGGTCGCCGCCTTTTCCTCTCTTCCTTCTACTTTCTTCCGTTGCCTTCTCCTGCTGTGCGCGCGTGTGCGCTCTCTGTGTCAGCTTGGCCGCTTTTGCCATTTTGTAGGATTCTAACGCCCCGCGCTTCGCCGCACTCGTACCTCCCGCACCAAATATCTCTTCCACTTAGTTGGCCTTGCACCAAATCTGTCCCCTGCCGTGTTGCGATCGAGTCTCTTGATACCCGTGTTTTGACTGCCTTCACGATGCCTAACGCAGACTACTGGGACGAAGAGGACGAATGGTACACGGATCGACATGTGAGCGGCGCCCGCCATGTCCGTCCCCCTCCTCGAAAGGCTCGAGATGATGGTTATGGCCGTCGCAGCGACCTGCTCTTCCCCGAGCAAGGAACCTCCTACTCCTCAGGCCTCCATCGCACGCGTTCTCAAGGCCACGCTCCGACTCCCAATGTCACTATTTATAACACGACTCGTATGGACAATGAGAGCAGTCCAAACGTCCGCACTGAGCAGCGCAGTCCGTTGCCAAGTCCTCGCGGTCGTCCTCTGAGGATGGCTGATGAATACTCACTGGAAAACGAGCTTGCAGATCTCCGATTGGAGGTTGCGCGGAACAGGCGCTCTCGTTCGCGCTCAGTGCACCATCATCACCGGGAGGAGTCACCTTCACATAACCATGACTATGATCGTTGGCAATTGCAAATGGCGAATGAACGCTTGAAAGAGGCCGAAGAGAAAGCGCTGCAAGAGAGACGTGAGGACTTGCTCAAGAAACGGTATGAACTGAAGTACTTCAAGGACAAACAGGAGCATGAGGAAAGGGAGGCCCAGATTAAAGCGGAAGAGGATCGCCTCAAGAAGGAGTGGGATCTCAAGCTGCAGAAGGAGGAGCTCAAGCGAATCGAACAATCCAAAAAGGCTGATGACGAGCGGAAACGCATCATTGCAGAAACCGAGGCGCAAGCTAGAAGGACTCTTGAGGAGCGGAAGCGCATTGTCGCAGAAGCCGAGGAGCATGCCAGGAGAGCTGATGAGGAACGGAAGCGCATTGTTGCGGAGAACACACTCAAAATCAGAGAAGCTGAGGCCAAAGCCAAAGCGGAACAGCAAGCAGTTGTCGATGCATACAACAAGAAGAGAGATGAGGAAGAAAGGAAGGAGAAGGCAGAGAAAGCGCGCGTCATTCTCGAATACGAGCGGAAGAAGTCCGAGGATGAGGAGAAAGAGAAGCGACAACGCGAGGAGCTGTTGCTGAAGATCAAGATTGAAGAGGAAAAGCAGAAGGCCAAGAAGAAGGAAGAATATGACCGATTCATGTTGGAGCTAAGGCAGAAAGAAGAGGAGGAGAAAGCCAAAAAGAAGAAGCAGGAAGACGAACTCGAAGACCAAATGCGGAAGCGTTTGGCTCATTTTGGGTTCCAAGAGAATCAGATCCAGGCAATGATCAAGCCAGAGGAGGCGGCAAAGCTACAACAACAGCAGGGAATGACGCCTCATAATCCGCTTCGTTTAGCACACCAGCCTACCTACGTCAAAGTACACAAAGAGCATCTCGCAATAGACACTCTCTCGTACTACGATATCCCCTATGAATATGATAGAGTAAGTTCCCCGCTTTGAAGCGCGCAGTTAGTACAGTCTAACAACATGCAGAATGATCCCAACTACATCATCATCCTTCGCGAGATGGACCCGAAGGAAACTGAGATTCTCTTCGAACACACCCGTCGTCTACGGACTCGGAGTTCCAACCGTCTCCTCATCGAAGAGCGTAATGATCATGGCAGGGCAGAATATGCCTGGGTCCGCCGCAGGAACAAATCGCGATCACCATCGGTATCCCGCCGCCGAAGCTCACCGAAAAGGGTCATTGGCATCAAGGAGATGTTTCAGTACTGAAGTGCATGATGCGAGAAGCGGGCTCGCAGGTGTCAAGGAGTACAGGTGTTGCGAGATGTCAACATTCCACTTGTTTGGTGTGATGATCGGAAGACGAGGATTGCAAGACGTGTGGTTTCATTTCTCATGTTTCCATGATTATGGTTTCTCCATCGATGCTCCGGTGTTCATGACACCCCTCCCATTACAAATGAAGGGAGTAATGGTGTTCTTATTCATACTGCTTCTTTCTCGGCAATCAATCTTAACGGTTTGAGTTCATAAGGCAATGTTATGAGATTTCGAATACAGAAGAAACCTAGTACTTGAGACATCGTGTCTTCGCAGTGACGAACTAAGACAATGTTACTATGCATAGAGGCCACGTCTGCAGTGCTTTGCCACCGTTCACCGGTCGTGTGCGACCCTCCAACTTGCAAGCTGCTTGCTAATCATGTCGGTGGTCAGCTCAGTTAGCCACATCATACTGCCGTGCCCCAGAACCCGATGCACATGGCTATATGGAGAACATGAGCTAGAGTGCAGGTAGGTCCCGGGGTTGTGAAATGCCCGAGACGTGCGACGTTATGTCGTTATGTGACGCAGCACGGTGCTCCCGAGGTCGGATCGGCAACCTAGATTAGATTAGATCCAGCCTCGGCTTTTGGATATCACAAGGCACGTTCACTTCCGTCGCCGCAACCCTCTACCTATTTGTTCATGATTTGATTCTAGCATAGCGTGCGACCCTGCGATTTCTTCAGTTACACCATGGCAGATGCACTTTGCGGCCCTTCGAACGCCCTCCAGAACTTCCAGAAACATTCTACAGTCGACCGCACTTTGCAGCAAGACCGATTAACAAGTAGACAGTCGCCTTCGCAGGTATGATTCGCATGGGAGCATGCCTTGTGCCGCGCTGATCTTTGCAGGGCTTCAGGTCGTCTTCAGGTCCCAATACAGGCGTTCTAGACGCCGAGTTTAACGCCTTCGAGGCCGGGCATACGGGCGCGCCACAGCTTCACCAGCGCTTTCATCCACCTCCTCCAGCTCTCGGCCCACAGTTCGCACAGCATACGCATGCCCCGAACTGGGCATCAGACTTCCAACGATTGAGCCTTGCGCCGTCATATCCACAGCCCTTACAGCAACACCATCCGGCGCAAGCTCCGAGTGCAGCAGCATCATGGCATCAAGACTTCATAAACCAGCAAGCATCAACGGTGCAGGCCTCGCCACAACAACATGCTGGGTTCGGAGGGCATACAGGGCGCAGTATGACTTGGGGTCCAACGACCTTTCAGGGAAGTCTTGGAGCCCCGGTGTCGAACGTAGCGCAGGGCAAGCAACGCGCTCGGGAGGATGTGGAGGTGTTTGATGAAGCTGCCTTTGCACAGGCTTTTGAGCAAGCACAGCAAGATCAACTTCATACCGACTTTGAGCAGTTGGTCTCTAAGATTGATGATCCAACTGTCCGTGACAAGTTGCGACTATACCCAGAACAGCAGAGGATGGAACTTATGGAGTCCTATAATTCGGTCCAGGCTTCTCAAGAGGAGAAGAATTTGAGTCGGATTCTTGAACAAACCGAGAGGACACGCATCCTGGATTCTATGCCTATTGAAGACGACCCTGTTCTGCTTCACATCAAGGAGACACGTCCAAGTAAGCAGCCCATGCCCCTATAGTAGTCTTCTCTAACGAGCGGTTCCAGTGGTCTATGCGGCCATTAAGTTGAAGAACGACATTGATTTAGGCAACTACTCCGACGCTCTACCATGGATCGAACAGTTAAAAGGACTAGATAATATCCAAAGCGGAGATGTGTCGGAGGAACGCTGGTGTGCCGATGCTCTACAGAATGTCGTTGAACGCCATGTCTCATCAGAGATCACATCCGCAGCGGAGTCGACCATAATGTCGATCAACGAACGAATTATGTCGCAACAATCTCTTCTTTCCGCAGGAGTTCCAGTCAGTCAGGATAGAATATGGGAAGAACTAGCGGCTGCTGGCTACACAACGAGAACGCCATTACAAGAGCAGAGGACGGACCAGCGGTCCGAGCAGAAAAAGGAAGAGCAACCGCTTCGGAACGACGACGACGAGATGGCAGAAACAGCAGGAAAACTACTGGAAAGAGTTGCTGACAACACAAGTGAGAAGTTTCAGAACAGCCAATTCCTCGAACTGATGCGGCGCCTCCGGGACCGCGAAGTTCGAGTCGAAGGCGATAAGATGGTCGATGTCAGTAGTGAGCAGACCTTGAGTTCTCCCTTGCCAGCGACAGCTACAGCTCCCCCCGAAATCGACCCTATGATCCTTGATTATTCAGCGCAAGATTTTGGAATGCCGGTCGATTCGGGAATGGAGGAGGTTGGGCTATCTCGCCACTCAACCAATGAACCAATAACTGATGAAATTTCAGACCAATTCAGCTACTACAACGTCAATGCCCCTTACCACAAATGATCGTATCCCACCTCATGAGCAAGACCTTGATCTGGGTCGGGGTGGTAGGATACATGGTCACGATCGCACGGTCTCTTAGCAGCTGTGACATGATCAAACACCTCCACCCGAAAGACACATGTCCACGAGACACTCCACAACGAAGTCTGCTGCAAGACGCACTAGGAATGTGCCCGGCGAGCCTGCTCTTGGATACACTGCAAGATAACCTCAGCGCCGATGCGCATACGCTTCTCGGTATGCAACACCGATCAGCTATTCCTCCTCTCCTCTCGAGGTGCTAGGAGCTGGAAGGTAGGATCGGATCTGTTCTTTCACAGTGGCTTGGCTTCCAGGACACATAAGAAGAGCGATCCCGATGCGGAGTACTGTGGCTGTTTCGATGTAGACTTAGCATCATAGTAACTGCGTCGCTGACCCTTGGGCAGAAGGCCTCTAGAGCTTCAGATTTTCAGGCAATGATATGTATATATTGCAAAGTCGACTTTGCCAATGGTATACGGTGGTTAGGTCGTATCAAAGCAATATTCTAGTAATTGAATGATGTACTTGCAGTTTGGAGCAACCGTGTATTGATTGACCAAGCTGGCCATGCTACATTGATATTCTCGATGTACTCGTAGTGTTCCGGATGATCGTTTACCCCCTGGCGGGGTACATACCTTAGGTCTTTCCGACGTTCAGTTTACTGGCTTGCCCCACTTGACATATTCTTTTCACATGGAATTCATTTCCCATGGAATAACGTCAATGACGCACTTGGCTACAATATGGTACAATCAATCTAATTATCCATTTCGCGTGCATTGCACTTCCATAACTACCATTCCTCCGCTCTTCACGCTTGCAGCTCTACATTGCGTGAAGCTCTGATCCAGCAATTCCAAAAATGGCACCCAGAATCTTCATGTAAGTCTCAATACATTGACATAAGAGGGAACGTAAACTGAACTCGCCTGCAGTACCGGAGCTACCGGGTACATAGGAGGAGACACCCTCCATGCCTTATACGAAAAACATCCAGAGTACTCCTATAGCGCCCTGGTGCGCTCAGAAGAGAAGGGACAGCCGGCCAAGAAAGCATTTCCCAATGTCCGACTTGTAATCGGCGATTTGGATAATTCGAAAGTGCTCGAAGAAGAGGCTGCGAAAGCTGATATCGTCATTCGTACGTTGGCCCAATCCCATACCCTCCCATTGAACATATCAAGGTGGCAGACTAACGCTTTCTCACAGATACGGCCGATGCGTCAGACCACGAGGGTGCAGCTCGCGCTATAGCCCAAGGCCTCGCATCCGGGCATTCGAAAGAGTCCCCCGGCTTCTGGCTCCATACAGGTACAAGCTGTCGTAACCTACGTTAGATTGAATACGTTTTGACAATGTGGCAGGCGGCACCGGCATCCTCTGCTGGGAAGACTCGAAACACGACCGACTGGGCGAACGGTCCGACAAGGAGTACAACGACTGGACGGGCGTCGACGAGCTCACAAACCTCCCCGACGAAGCCTTCCACCGCAACGTCGACAAGATCGTGCTCGAGGCCGGGACGCAGCGTGCGGAGAGTGTGAGGACGGCGATTGTTTGTCCGCCGACTATATACGGTGAGCAATTCACTACCTGATTAATCATTCCCGAATGATTCATTGGGTTTCTCTTGAACACAATCCACTGACACAATGAAACAGGCAAAGGTCGCGGCCCCTCAAACACGCGCAGCAGACAAGCCTACGAGCTCGCAAAGCTCATCCTGACCGCACACTACATCCCCATCATCGGGTCCGGCAAAGCGCGCTGGAACAGCATCCACGTCGCCGACCTGGCCGACGTCTTCGTCCTGCTGACCGAAGCCGCCGTCTCCTCTCAAACTCCAACTCCAACTCAAAATCCCAACCCATCTGCAACCCAAGCCCCAACTAGCCCAGACCAAGACCTCTGGGGCGCAAAAGGCTACTACCTCGTCGAGAACGGGGAGCACGTCTGGGCGGACCTGGCGCGGCTTATGGGCAAGAAGGCGCATGCCTTGGGGCTCACGGGCTCGCTGCAGGAGCGGAGTTTAGAGAAGGATAAGGCGATCCAACAAGCCGGATTTGAGGCGGTGAGTTGGGGGTTGAATAGCCGGGGAAAGGCGGAGAGGGCGCGGAGGGTGCTTGGGTGGAAGCCGCATCGGGCAGCGATTGAGGACGAGGTTGAGGGGATATTGCGGGATGAGAAGGGGAGGGTGGGGTAGGTGGGTGATTTTGGTATTGGTGGCTTGATGTGTATGCGTTGAAGATGTATGATGGATGTATAAGATGGTTGTTGAGGCGCTTGGAAAAGCAAATGAGGACTGCCATTCATCTACGAGGAACCCGCATTGATTGAGTCATATCCAATAGGCTCGCACCAACGTTGTAAAATGACACTTATAGTGTACTATAGAGGTTCACAACGGCCGATGAAGCCTCTTGGCCGTTGACGGGTTTAAAACTTCATTGATACGTGCTCCTGGTATTGGTATCTGATAGCCACCACATATTTGGTTCAAAGGTAAGGAGTCGCTTAATGCCTTGTATAACGATTTCAAGCACACCATAATGAAATGCCTCACGCGTCTTCTGGTTCGTGAACTTACTGTACCTTGAGACAAAAGGAGGTTGCGAAGAAGGACCACTTGAACCATTCCCGGCCTTCAGTCACTGTCATCATCATCGCCAAAGATAGACCTGAAGACCTCGTCTGGCGCACGACCCTTGTCCAGAGCATCGTTCTTTTCGACGTCGACCATTGCATGCGCGGTCTCTGGAACAGGTACGGCGACATTTGTCTGGTTCATCCAGGCAGGGCGATCTGGAAGTCCGCGAGTCAGCACGGCTTTCTTCATCTCGTCCATGGCGGTTTGGTTAACGGCGTCCTCTGTGGTAGATTTCTCGGTGCCTTTTCCAGTCTCAGGTGCAAACGGAACATCGGGTGGCGGAGCGACATTGAAGCGCTTGCATAAGAGCCGTGTAGAATGGAAGGTGATCTGGCTGCGCGTCATTGGCCCATACATGCCCATTTTCGCGGCCTCTTCAGCCGGGTCGGTAGGCTTCACTTTTGCCGCCCGTAGCAGTGTGTCGTCGTCTCGGTCACTTCCAGGAGCCGACTGACTGGTTGTGGACGATGTGAAACGTGAAGCCATGAAACCTGTAGTGGGCTTGAACACTCGAGCGGCGTGAGCAAACTCTTCTAACTCTTTGGCCCAGTCCGCAACCGACATTCCAGATGCACGTTCCGGCAGAGCTTGTCTAGAGCCCGCCCGTAATTCCAAGAACTCGACATATCTCGTACGTTTGGCTGAATCCTCGGCATAGGGCATCCAACCGGTGGCACCTTTGGCTAAGGCAGCAGCCGCAATCTCTTTGTCTAACACCGGAACGAAGCTCCACAAAGTTTTGTGGGTATCTTGTGAGTGTCCTTCGGGTCCTGATTCCCCTAGTCCTTGTGGAAGGTTGACTTTTCCAGTGACCGTTGCAATGCGGTCTCGGCTTTCCTTGGAGATGAAGTTGAATATTGATTTTCCAGGCAGTTGACTCTCCCCTAAAAGCGCCGCACGGGATTTGGCGTCCAGTGCCGATGATTTGGCTGCATCTCCAACAGTTTGAAATCCACGCTGGCTCTCAGGAGTAACACCTTTGGCTGAAGTCCATCCAGGTGGAATGCTTGGAGGTGGAAACTTAGGTCTGTTTGGCTGAAACATCACCTCAGTAGCGAATGCGAACCCTCTGAGAGGGGCTTTCCCATCGAGTGATAGTTTTGAAAGTGATGCTGTAGTGCGCATACTATCTTTCTTAGGTATCACTACGTGGCTGACGCCAGCACCAGCCTTTGCGAATTTGCTGGGCTTCTTTGCTTTCTTCTCCTTGCCAATAGTTTTGTTGAACTTGATTTTTGGCCCAAGCTCGTAAGGATCTTCATCATCGGAGCCGGTGTCATTCAGAATGCCAACGCCAAAAGACGTCTGTTTGGGCGCAGACTTCTTGGTGGGCCGAGGTTTGTCGGTCCTGTCTAGAAACGGAAGGACGAAGGACGATTTTTCTTCTGTATCGTCCTCGGAGCGTGAAAGTCGAGACTCTGACTGAAACCCAAGCCCTTTGCGCTGATCCTGGCGGAAAGTGGACATTGATTGAGTGTCCGTTGGTGCGAACAAATGTCTGTCTTTGATACTAGAATTCAAACCATTATCATCCAAGTGAGCAGCTCGACGTACTTTGCGTCCAATGCCCTGATCACGGCGCCAGCCCATTTTCTGGATGATCTTCACACCGATGGTGTCTTCTTCCGTCTTGAACAGCCCAAAGAAGTCGTCGTTGGGAGCGTCGGCTGCTCCCGTTCCTATGGCAGCAAAAGACTGAGCAGTCTCCAATTGCCGCATCTCCGCAGCCTCAGCCAGATCTTCGTCATCCATGAAGTCTTCTGGGCGCTGTGTTCCTGCCTTGGCCTGGTCCTTGTTGCGATTTGACCGGGAAGACACGAAGGCCTTGGGCGTCCATCCCTCTTTGGAACCAACGGTATTGAAATAACTGATTTAGTCAAGAAGAAAAGACCTTTGAAATTTCCAAGAAGCTCTACTTACCCTGCACTGAATCCACCAGTAAATGCACCATGCAGCCTTCTACGTCCACGCTCATCTGTCACAGTCTGCTTCCATACAGGCACGAAGGCACCGTCGTCGCCCTCATCTTCTGGCGGGAGCTCAGTGCCTAGTTTGATGACCTGAGGAGCAGCTCCACCCGTGCGAGATCTTTTCTGCGCGGACGAGGGAGAGGCTGCGCGCTGTCGCTTGAACATTATGTTCACGGTCTTCTGGCGGCGTATGTAGGCGCCTACCAGAAGCTACAGGGTTCTGATGACTGGTCAGCGTCCCGAGCCCCTCAACTGCAGAATGGGTGTTGAGTGTAAGGGAGGATGGAGACGTGGTCGTGTAAAAGTCGAGAAAGCCAAGACATGGAGATATTAGTAAGCCCAACGATGCGCTCTCATTGGCCAGGAAGTCATCTCACCCGGATCCCTGTCCCGCTTTGATGCCCACGGCTTGCGGGAGTTTAGATGCGCGCCAAAGCCAATTGGGCGCAGCCGGTGGGCTTGGATTTCCTGCTGCTCATGGACGATGCCATCATTGGTGTGCCAGCAGGCGGGACCTGGAGCACCCGTCAGGACAGCTCAACCTGGTTCCGAGCATCAACGTGCAGAGACCCTGAAAGATGTTCTGAGCCCGGCTTAGTGGGCAAGGCGCGCTGTATTCGCACCTCGTATCCTCTGCTCGAGACGCAGAGAAAGATGGAATAATCAACAAGTCTTCCTGCTCGGCCGCAGATTGGCTCTCGTGTCGCGCTGCTCAACCAACTCGCACCCCGCGACCAGCGGGCCTCAGGCAGTGATCTTCGCAGCTATAGTTGGCCGCCGCGACGTGTACTATAGTAGAGCGCTGCCTGTGCAAGCATCTTCTGCTCCTCCTCTGCAATCGTCCAGCAGACGACTGCGCAACACGACACTATACAGAGCGGCTTGCACTCTCGCATGCGCAGTGGACAGCTCCAAACACCGAGCCCAAGTCGCCTGCCAAGTCTCGGTGGCCCACGATCGATCACCAACACGCCCGCCAGCAGCGCGACCCCTTTCTAGCCTCAACTCCCCGCAGCGTGCAGTGCAGCCCTCGCCGCCGCACTCTTCCAGCGACGCTGCGGGCGCAGGTCCTCGTCCACCGGCGGCGCACAGAGCATCCGAGTCACAATCTCCCTAGGCCCGCCTCGCGCTCCTTGCGCTGTCTCGTCATGTCAGCTGCTGCACCAACCTCGCCGGCCGTGGTCCGCTCGACTTCGCACCGCCAGCCGCCCGTGAGCAGTCCCTCAGACCGCCCGCACCGTTCGCAGTCGACCACGGCGCGCCCCTCGCATTCCCAGGGCCACGCGCGCTCGCAGGCCTCGCAGCCGCCCAATCTTGCCAACGTTGCCCACCGCGACTTCGAGCAGGCCAACGTCGCCAGCACCTCCACCTCCGCCTCGGCCTCGCACCGCAGCTCCTCGCGCGACAGGGCCGCGCCCCCGCCCGCGCGCGCCGACTCGCATCGACGGGGCCACAACCGCTATGCGTCTGACGCGTCTACAGCCTCCGCAATGCCCATCAACGGAGTAGCTACCGACAGCCCCAGGTCGGCCCCCGCCGCCCAGGCGACGACGAAGCGGAGAACCACCATCTCTGCGCCGAGCACGGGACAATGGGCGCTCGGGAAGACGATTGGGGCGGGGAGCATGGGGAAGGTGAAGCTGGCCAAGAACGCTGCCACGGGCGAGCAGGTTGCCGTCAAGATCGTGCCCAGACAGTCGACGGACCAGCACCACAGCCAAGCTGACCGTGAGCGAGCGGACCACTCCAAGGAAGTCAGGACCGCACGAGAGGCCGCCATCGTGAGCCTGCTGAACCACCCGTACATCTGTGGCATGCGCGACGTGGTCCGGACCAACTATCACTGGTACATGCTCTTCGAGTACGTCAACGGCGGGCAGATGCTGGACTACATCATCTCACACGGTCGATTGAAAGAGAAGCAGGCTCGCAAGTTCGCACGCCAGATTGCGAGTGCCCTTGACTACTGCCACCGGAACAGTATCGTGCATCGCGACCTGAAGATTGAGAATATCCTCATCAGCAAGACTGGTGACATCAAGATCATCGACTTCGGTCTGAGTAATCTCTTCTCCCCCCGGAACCAGCTCAAGACCTTCTGCGGCAGTCTTTACTTTGCTGCGCCAGAATTGCTGCAAGCAAAGCAGTACACGGGGCCGGAAGTGGACGTATGGAGTTTCGGAATCGTGCTCTATGTTCTGGTTTGTGGCAAAGTCCCTTTCGACGACCAAAGTATGCCGCAGTTGCATGCAAAGATCAAAAAGGGTCACGTTGACTACCCCCCTTGGCTGTCTACAGGTAGGTCAAAACACTCCCTACCGAGTTTTGGACTAGACTGACTCATAATAGAGTGCCGCAACCTAATTCACCGCATGCTTCAGACCGATCCTGCCCAGCGTCTGACACTGAGTGAGATCATGAACCATCCCTGGCTGACGAAAGGATTCAATAGCCCCCCCGAAAATTACCTTCCCCATCGCGAACCTCTGCAACTACCACTCGACGAGGAGATTATAAATAAGATGACTGGATTTGACTTTGGCACCCCTGAGTATATCACTGCTCAGTTGACCAACGTCATCCAATCTGAGGAATACCAACGTGCCATACGCATTGCTGCTCGCAAAACCACGGCCCAGACGCCGGAGCTCGAGAAGAAGAGAGGCATGTTCGACTTTTACAAGAGGCGGACCTCGATTTCCAGCCGGGAGCAGTTACCGACATCCTCTTCAGAGGACGTTCAACGCGGGCTTGATCCGGTTAATGCCTTCAGCCCTTTACTTTCGGTGTATTACCTGGTACGAGAGAAGAGAGATCGCGAGCGTGTCGAAGCCAACCCTGGTGCTTTGGCTATGCCCCAGAGTCCAGGAGAGAATCCTCTCAAGATGCCTGATCTTCCAGCTCCAGAAGCTGCCTATACTAACTCTGCGACGTATGAGATGGCTGGTGAGAAGCCGACTGGTGGTAGATCACGCCCTAGAGCGAGAACACATGGCGAAGACGAGGTGACGGAGGGCCTACAGAAACTTAATCTTAATGCACCTCAAGGGAATGTTTCTCCAGCCATCATCACTCCGCCGATCGAGCAACCATCAGTCAAGAAGGAGAGCACAGCCGCCGGGCTCCTTCGACGTTTCAGCACACGGAAACACAGAAACCCAGATCGCGAAAGAGAACCTCCACCAACTCCTTCCGTTGCCGTATCTGGTCCTGGCGTATCCGCGTCCGTTCCTAGAAAGAGTTTCAGCGTTCGCCGACAGCGTGATAAGGACACCCAGTCATCTTCACAGCTCCAACCCGCGCAACAGCCTGAGCTACTCTCACCACCCACGAGCGGGAACAGTGCCACACGGAAACTGAAAGCTCTTGGTCGGTCCACGAGCGTGAACGGAGTGGATCTGCGGAGGCGGTTGAGTCGTCGTGGTAGATCATCCGAAGACCCTGGAAACCCTCCCCCCACTAGTGGGTCTGATAGATCAAGCATTAGTGCACAGAGACAGCAGCCTGATGCCGCTTCTGAGGATCTTGGGGGTAGCCCTCGCCGTGCTCCCGCGTCGCGAGCTAAATCGCTCGGTCACGCAAGAAGAGAGAGTATCCAGGCTCGACGAGCCCGCAGAGAGAAGACCAGGGAATCGAACGTACCCGAGGAAACAGATGCCGAGCTTGCGGAGACTAACGTCGAAGCTGGTCGTAGCCCGGATGCGGTGAAGCCAGTTTTTCTCAAAGGTCTATTCAGCGTGTCCACAACCAGCAACAAGCCTCTGACCTTTATACAATCCGACATCATTCGAGTGCTTGACCAGTTCGGTGTCACATACAGCGAGATCAAGGGTGGGTTCAAGTGCCGGCACGCCCCTAGTATTGATCTCAACACAGTGGTGGATTCACCTTCTTCCGCAAACCCGCCACCTAGCGGTCACAGACGGAAGATTAGCTTCGGAGGATTCAAGAGCGCAGAGCGTGATCGTGACGAGTTCCGTGAACAGCAGCGTACACCACGGACGCCCCGATCCGGGAGAAACCGTCTCCCACCGAACGAGGGTAGCTTCACGAATACCGACGATTCCGACGAGAGCGAGGGCAAAGACGATAGGCGACCGCGACCGTCCAGGCAATACGCGGCAGGCGAGACGAGGACCCATGTACAGTCTGATCTAGGAGGGAGCATGGTTCTAGTTTTCGAGATCTTGATTGTCAAGGTACCTCTTTTGCAGTTGCACGGCATTCAATTTAAAAAGGTGGACGGGGGCACGTGGCAGTACAAGAATATGGCACAGAAAATCCTGGCAGAACTACGACTATGAGCGAGGTGTTTCCGGCTTTGCGCATTGCCAAACGAAGAAAGAACATTTGACCTAATGTGCATGAGTGCAGCAGACCAAGCACTCTGTCTGTGAACTGGGTGGAAAGATGAACCTTGGAAGTACCGGGGCTGTAAGCTGTTAAGGCAGAGACGAAGCGAGGAGTTACGTGACGGGGAGTGGCGGCAAGCGTCACACACATTGGTCTCACGAATTTCATTTGTAATCCGATTCTGGACACGATGTGAGGTTGGTATGTTCACTCGCTAGAGACCGTTTGTTAGGAGCAGTACACATAATCTGGGAGTGCTTTCGATTCATATTGTAAGGTGAAGGAGGAGTCTTAGTTGATGTTAAGAAGCTTGTTGTACTTGGGCGGTGGGCAGATGGATAGACTGAGCACGACGTGCCTTGGGGCGGTGAATAATAGCCTCTTTGAGGAGAGAAGTTTCCATCATGTGACAACGTGAATGACCTCTAGGCTCACCTCAAGTGCACGGATCCGTGACCGCTAATATTGAATGAGCTCCAACAACGCCAAGCAACAGCCGCCTCGCACGAGCCAACGGTGGGGTCCGCCGAGTCGCACCTACGAGCTCAACTTCACTTCGACGTTTCCAGGCTCGAAACAACTACAACTCACCTCCCGCGACTGGGACCTCCACTCCTTCCTCTTCGCTGCTTCGCTAATCGCTACCTTGCGCTAAGCATACAAGTTCCACAACTGCCCACTCACCCGACAGCAATCCACCCACGGAGTACAAGATGCAACACTATCTCCAACACCAGCAGCAGTTCCCGTCCGAGTGGATGCAGGGCCACCACCAGCAGCACCCCAACCACCATGCAGCGCAGCAGGTCCAGCACCAACAGGCCCAGGCTCAGGCTCAGGCCGCTGCTGTTCAGGCTGCGCAGCAACAGCAGCAGCAGCACTACAACCGCATTGCTGGCAACAACGGCACTGCTATCCCCGGGAGCGGCGGAGCTATCCCACGAGGTCCTGCCAATGATCTCACTCAGGTCGGCGGCGACAATCCTATCCCAGACGAGAACAGGCGCGTGCTGGAGTGGATCTCTCAGTTGATGAAGCCTGCTACACGCGAGACCGCGCTGTTGGAGCTTAGCAAGAAAAGGGAGCAGGTGCCGGAATTGGCTTTGATTCTCTGGCACTCATTCGGTGCGTGTGGCCTCATACTCGGCTGCTAGAACTCTGCTGAATTGTCTCAGGTGTCATGGCTTCTTTGCTGCAGGAGATCATCTCGGTCTACCCCCTCCTCAACCCGTCCCAGCTGACTGCTGCTGCCTCAAACCGCGTCTGCAATGCGCTCGCACTGTTGCAGTGTGTCGCATCCCACACCGATACTCGTGGCCTCTTCTTGAGCGGTATGCCGAGCTGAACTCGCCCACCTCGTTGCTTGGCTAATTGATAGCAGCGCACATTCCGCTCTTCCTGTACCCGTTCCTTAATACAACATCGAAGTCGCGGCCCTTCGAGTATCTCCGCCTTACCTCGCTCGGTGTTATCGGCGCGCTCGTTAAGAACGACTCATCCGAGGTCATCAACTTTCTGCTGACCACTGAGATCATCCCGCTGTGCCTCCGGATCATGGAGACAGGCTCGGAGCTCAGCAAGACAGTTGCTATCTTTATCGTTCAAAAGATTCTGTTGGACGATATCGGTCTAGCATACATCTGCCAGACGTATGAACGCTTCTATGCTGTCGGTACCGTCCTTAGCAACATGGTCAACCAGCTGGTGGAACAGCAGACTGTTCGCTTGCTCAAGCATGTTGTCCGTTGCTTCCTCCGGTAAGTCTGCTCAGCACAGTTTGTATTTCTGTGAAGTATCTTATTCTTGCATAGACTCAGCGACAACGCTCGTGCTCGCGAGGCTTTGCGTCAATGCCTTCCGGAACCTCTCCGTGACGCTACGTTCTCCTCCGTCCTTCGCGACGATGCGGCTACCAAGCGTTGCCTCGCGCAACTTTTGATTAACCTATCTGACAACGTCGTCGAGCCCCCGAACAACCAGCAAATGCTCCACTAAGGATCGGCGGGTAATGCGTCCATCATTTGTAGCGCATCTTCAACTTCTCGGAAGTCTCTGGCTTACGGCACTCAGCGAGATCTCATTGCATCTTTGTGTATATTCGCTATGACTTACTCATGCATGGCATTTTCGGTTCGGTTACATACCCCTTTACTTTGGTTTCTCTGAAAATGGGCGGTTTAGCACTTTGAGGCGTTGGATGAGCTCGGGACTAAAAGTTGAGGCGATACCCATTGCAGCAGCAACTAGGTCAGACATGCACTTGACGTTCATGACGAACGACGGGCCGGGTCTCGGGGAGTTTGGGCATTGCATTGCATTGCATCGGTGCCTCGGCAGGTTTGCTTCGAGACAGCTCATTGTATACTAGTCACGTTTGAGCGGACGTGTATATAGGGAGTCTTCTTTTTGGAATTTACATCATCTCTTGTGAGGAACCGCTTCGAGGGGTCGTGGGCTAACAAAGCTTTTAATCGGCAGTCACCTAGGTTCTGGACAGAATGTTGCGCCAAAGGCTAGCTACTACTGAGTACTCGCGTCAAAGATCATGTGTAAGTGTGTGACGCAGTGAAAAGGCTCGCAACCTCTGAATTCATTTGGGCAGGGATTCCCGATCCGGACTAGACGCCTATCGTAAGCGAGTTCGACTCACTCCCCACACAAATAGTCCGCCTCCGCCCGCTTGATTCTTCCTCCAACAACCACCATCGCCGCAGAGCCACCAAAGATCTACCACCGAAGATTTTTTTGGGAGACGTTACAAAATGTCGAAAATCTCTGTTGCCGGCGTGCGCTCCAACGTCAAGGGTGCGTAGACCCGCCAGGCTACTCACTCGGCGCCCTGCTCACCTCTTGAACAGAACTCCTCGAGTACAGCAATGAGACCAAGAAGCGCAACTTCTTGGAGACGGTCGAGCTTCAGATCGGCTTGAAGAACTACGACCCTCAGCGTGACAAGCGTTTCAGCGGAACCGTCAAGCTCGCCACGGTCCCCCGCCCTCGCATGTCCATCTGCGTCCTCGGTGACCAGCATGATATCGATCGTGCCAAGCACCACGGCGTCGACGCCATGTCCGCAGACGACTTGAAGAAGCTCAACAAGAACAAGAAGCTCATCAAGAGTACGTTGATCGAATGTGACATCCTGGCCAAGGTTCTAATATGAGTCACAGAGCTCGCGCGCAAGTACGATGCCTTCATCGCCTCCGACACCCTCATCAAGCAGATCCCCCGTCTCCTCGGCCCCGGTCTCTCCAAGGCTGGAAAGTTCCCAGCTCCGGTTTCCCACGCCGAAGACCTCGCCAACAAGCTCACTGAGGTGAAGTCTACCATCAAGTTCCAGCTCAAGAAGGTGCTCTGTATGGGCGTTGCCGTCGGAAACGTTGGCATGACTGAGGACGAGTTGATCGGCAACATCATGTTGGCCATCAACTACCTCGTCTCGCTGCTGAAGAAGGGCTGGCAGAACGTGGGCTCTTTGACCATCAAGGCCACCATGAGCCCGCCCAAGCGCCTCTACTAGAGGAGAGTACCATTTGGTTGGCTCTCTTGCAGTATCTCGAATGGATATATGGGGGAGGGACATAGTTAGCTAGTCAATGAATAACTCGATGCCTCTACAAAACCATAATCTCACATATTGATAGATCCTGCTATATATCGTGATGCTTAGCCCAGAACACATTCCAACCCACACTTGATTGCGTCTCATCTAAAGCTCACCGTGACCTCGTGAGCCGGCCTAAAGCCTTGCAAAAACGCCCGCCAAGCCCGATCCGCTTACCTAACCAGCGCCACCCCGCGCACAGACCACTCCTCGCAAAATAAAATCTCGGTTTTCCCGGGCTCCCTTCCAAACCCTCATCATCAGCTAGGTAATCTACATACCTTTGTAAACATCGTGGCTTCGCTACCATGCGACTTGCTGAGGGTTATCCTTTTTTCTCCCATGGATAGTCTTCCGTTCCCGGCCCCGTAGAGCAACACCAGACGTCTTTCCTACCAATTGCCGTCCGTGAAAAGATGGATTGGAGTTGTGGGACTGTCTGGGACATACCTTTGTGCATATCTGAAGTGAAGGTGGAGGATGTGAAAATGTTTCTGCATATCTGGGAGTGCGGAAGGTGCGACTCTGCATTTTGGATTGAAGATTTCCGAGGTTTGAGATTCGAGCACGCATGTGCTGAAGCCTCCAACGCAGCGCCTGAGATGCTTTGAGGGTACGATATTACAATGGTGGAGGCTGTTTGCATGCGGTTGACTCTTGCGGTTTGTGTACCAAGCCAATGAGACAAATGCAGTTGCCTCATCAAGACAGACACACGTAGATGGATGCAAGACTTTCATATTATACTAGTACAAAGCTTTGTGAAGGATACGCTTATAGAGCTAAAAAAATGCTATGCTCCAGAGTGACGACCTGAATGTACCCCATATGTTTTACATCAAAGAGAGTGGAGACTCTGGTCCGTCCAGCCGTTCATCTACCACCTTGATACCCTCACGATGAGTCCCTCTGCGTCTTCCTCCACTTCATGAACGCGTCCTCCGCAGAGTCACTTTTCAATCCACACCGTTCCCCGATAAGTCCCCACGTCCGACTCCGTATGATCTTCTCGACAGCCCTTTCATTCCTCATAAGCATCGCCAGACTCTCCGTCCTCGCCTCCTGCGGAAAGTACCTCCCAGAATAGGGATCCAACCGCTCATCCACAACCCGCTCCCTCGCCCTATCATCCTCCACCTGCCTCAGCACCGAGTCCGGGTCATCTGGATCCGGCGACGTCGCCACGCCCGCGCAATAGTCCAGGACATCCGAGCGCACCTTCCAGCTGGGGAACAGCACGCGCTCCCTGAACTCGTCGCACGCCGCGCGCGGAATCGACCGGTCCGGCGCGTCGAGCCGGCGCACGGCTGTCGACGCGGGATCGAACGGCTTCGCGGATGGCGTTAGCAATGCATTCAGGTTCTGCGTTATCGAGTCGTCGATCGTGGACCGTGATGTGCGGAGGAAGTCTAGGTGGGGGCTTAAGCATTAGTTAGTGCAAGCATGCTGAGAGGTGCAGTGCGCGGGGAGGTGTACCTCGCAGGGCGGTCTGGTTGAAGCAGAATTGAGGCGTTAGGTGTGGGCGCGGGGACGGTTGGGACATGCTGGGTGTGGGTGTGGGTGTGGGTGGCGGAGGAGGAGAGCTCGGTGGAGCTCGTTGCCAGAAGAGGTGCGCCAGGCTGGGCTTGAACGGAGGGTTTCGAGGCGGAGGCGGAGGCGTCTAGAGGTAGATGGCGGTTCTGACCGGGAGATGTGGTTGTGATTGAATCCTGGGATGTGTTGTGCAGTTGATCGTTGCATTGCGCTTCGATGACCCACGATCCTGACCCTGCTAGCGCGCCTCTGGGCTGGTGATGTCAGTGCGTCGTGCCTGACAACATGTTTGATACCAAATCTATACCCTCAAGCTTCTCTTTACAATAATTCTAGGGCCACTTCAAGCTCTAGTATCATTCTTCAGAACACGGATAAGACTCTTTCCACCGTTCTGCAGGACCTCCGATGTCATATCATACTTAGTTGCGGTGCCAGTCACGATTGATTACATTCGGAATGGTCCGTATCAACGCGGAATCACTTTTCAACATAAAGATCCGTTCAATTTCAGAACTAGATCTAGACGCTCTCACTCATGTTAAGGTTTGCACACAAGAGATCGAAGTGGCTCCTTGAGCACAGATCATTCGGACTATTTCTGCAACATATTGTCTTATCCGAGAGCCGGGCTCCAACTACTTTGGACTCGTCACTCTTCTCCGACAACTTCCTCTCGTGCTCATTATCAGTTTTCTCGTCTCTCTTCCTCATGTCGTGCTAGCCCATACCCCAGAGCACCACGCCACATGCGGGATTTTTTTTCGTAGGGGGGCGTAATATGCACTTAATCCTCCTCATACCGAGGTCTTGAACCACTACGAACTACCAGCCTTCCAGTAGAGTAGCCTGACAAAATAAATTGCAAGTAGCCTTTGTGCCAATCCCGAAATTGTCCCGCTCCAGTTCGAAGTCACCAGCTGTGGCATCTTTGAACGTGAAGTCGAACTTTTGCACCAAGGAGGCGAGGAGCAGATACATCTCGGCCCAGGCGAGACTGCAGACCATTTTTAGCAATTAGAAGAACAGAGCATGATAGATGTGAGACATACTGCATGCCGAGGCATATCCTCGTCCCGCGCGAGAAGGGTGCAAATATGGGAGAAGTCGCTCCTTGTACCGTGTGATCCAACCATCGGTCTGGGCGGAAATCGAGTGGGTCGGGATACACATTTCCGTCAGTGTGCATGAGTAGGATCGTCATTCCAACTGGCGTCCCAGACGGAATTCGCCACGTGTCATAGAAGAGGTCTTTGTCTGTAATACGTGCTGTTCGTGAGGCGATCCCGGGGCTTAGGCGGAGGCCTTCTTTTAAGATTGCTGTAAGGTACGGTAGCTGCTCCAAGGTTCTCAGCGAGAGTGGCTCGGAAGGCGCAGTGGAAACGGAGCGGAGCTCTTCTCGGAGCCGCTGGAGGATAGTGTCGTTTGCGTAGACGTGGTAAAGTATTAGTCTCATGGTGTTGGCGGTTGTTTCGAATCCTGCACCTGTCACGGTGGCTACTTCCTCAAGGATTCGGTCGATGGTTTTCTCCGTAGTAGGGAGACCGGATTGAACGATGGCGTCAATCATAGTTACCTTGTTCTTGTCGTTGATGCCCGATTCCGAAGCGGCTATTGTATCCAGAGTATCCTGCTCAGATTGCTGTCGAGGGCACTTGTGAGCGCAAGTATTGGGTAGCAGGGGCCTTAGTAGCGGTTGTTTGTCTTCCAGTCAACCGAACTCACCTGGAGATATCGAAGGAATGATTTAGTCCCCTCATCTGCAATTTTCATTATCCAGCTTACAGGCATCGCCTTCAACGCCGGACCGAACCATGGGACATGTTTTGTGGTCCGCCAGAACACTCCGGCCCCCTGAGAAGAGATAGACAGTCCGATACCGAAGTCCTCCAGGTCCAGCTCATTGTATGTCTTCCCGATGATGTACTCGTTGGCGTTGTCTCGGGTATATGCACTCACAGCAGCCCCAAGGTTGAAGTCAGTGCTTGTGAGCTTGGCTATACGCTGGCAGAGTTTGTCAATGTTTCGACCTAGTAGTTTCTGTTGAGCAGCCACGTTTGATTTCGAAAAATAGGGAGCAATGGCGCGGCGACGGGACTTGTGAGCATCGTGATCTTTCAATGCTTGTTTAGTGGCATTGATCACATAGACATTACATTCATGATGAACCGTACATACCTGAACTGAAGACAGTGGAGTTTTTAGCGCCAAATGCATCGTATGCCCAGGAGTATTTGTTCCAGCGCCCATCCGTGCGATATATCGTCTCAAAGAACGTCGGATCACTGACGTGTAACTCGTGCGGACTAATCCGGATAATTGGCCCTGTCCAATGTAAGGATATCGACAGACTTGTGATTCAAAGCAATTGAACAGCCGAGGACGCTCACCATATACTTTGTGTAGTTCTGCAATTTTCAGAGTGTACTGTCCACCTAAAATGACGTCATAGTAGCCCTCATACCACCGCGATACAGCTGCCGATCTAGGTCCAGGAAAGCGAGATAGAGGGTGGATGAACAAGCGATAGAACGCAAGTGTCGCATAGTATACAACGATCGTCAACGCTAACATACGCCAACTAATTATGTATTCCATGGCTGGTATCCCGCGGCCGTCAAACGATCGAAAAGGTTCATATAGAGTAAGAGCAGAACGGACTCTCGAGCATCGCCGGCAGGAAGGTTGAAACGCTGTCGATGTAATCAGAAGGCTAAGGGGAGAGCTGAAGTGGCGTAGGTCCCGTCTACATCGCTTGTAGATTTTCCCGAGTAAGATACCTCATGGAGTATAGCTCGTGCGCCAGATCCTAAATCCAAAATAGAGAAGTATTATTAAAAGGAATAGAACCAGTAGAGGCAATTGCGCACGTTGACAATTGTCTACCAGTACAGGCCTGCCATCATATGCGACGTGAGCGGAGTGGGTCTGGCTGGCTGTGCCTCGTCCGACGTTCTGTCACCTCAACTATTATCGGACTACGAAGGAGCTGGATTTTATTGAGGAATACTCAACACCCATACACAGTCCGTATCTAAAAGGCTTTCTTAGGCTTTGCTATACCTAAAAATAAGGTCTACATAACATATAACGACCTTAAAAGCAGGTGCTTAGAATATTCCGCACTAAAAACCAGCTCCTTTGTATTCGAAGCGCCGAGCTTGACGCTACGACATTGATCCGATAACTCTGGAAGCTATTGCCGGGTTGTCACTTGCTCGACAATCTGCCTGTGAATGTCGTAGAGCATGTCTTATACAATCCTAAGCCAGCTTCACATGCATCACGCCCTCGTATTTCACTGGATCGTACAAGAATGTCTCGGCAAGTTCCAGCCCGACATCGCCCAGGAACTCCCGCCACTGTGCCTCTGTTCGCTCTAAACCTGCCAGCACTGCCATCATCGTCATGTCTATGGACGCAGCCTGGAGGTTCACTCCCGATTCTGGAAGGATCATCTCGTCAATCAACAAGACTGACTGCGGCCCCATGGCTGCCTTTGTCCGCTCGAGGATTCTGCGGGCTTGAGCGGGTGGATGGTCGTGGAGCACACCACGCATGAAGTAAAATTTGGCATCTACACGGCGAACGAAGTCGTGTTAGTCACGTCAAATCCACTTGCAGAGGAAAGAACGGCTGCTTGTTGACTTGCTCACCTTTGATCGGTTGCGGTTGGAAGAAATCATGTTCCATATTCTCCACCCCAGGCGTATGCAGAGCCTTTGCAATGGAATGCGGAAGATCCTGGAGAATGACCCTTCCCTTTACATCTGGAAATTTCTCTCTAAACTGCTTACACTGATGTCCGATGCCGCCCCCAATGTTCACATAGATTGCTTCACTGCTGTTCTCTGCATCGCTGTTCTTCAGCTCGCGGTCGACTGGGTACACGGAAAGCCATGAAAGCGTGGGTGCGCGACGGAGAGCCATGTACTCATTGAAATAGGCGAGGTGTTCGGGGTTCTCGCTGAACCATCGGAATGTTGGGAGCGACGTCTTCCAGGCGTATTGGAAAGCTGTGTGTAGCTCATCGACTGGGTTGCGGTATTTCGTTTCCTTCAAAAAATCGGGGAGAGCCGCATATTCGGGTCCTATGGTGTACAAGCTGCGTGCCCGTTAGATTTGCGTCCATGGCGTGCAAGCTTTGAAGCATGTGGCTTCCAGTACTGACTAGTGACTCAAGCCGGCTTCAACAAGCTTTTCAGTGAGGTTTCGTGTGACATTGTTCGCGCTGTACTGGTTCGCTGAGGTTTCACCGACTGCTCCAATGGCGGCAAGATATCTCAGGATTCGATCTGTCCATGAATTAGCGGACCGGCCATGTGATAACCTGCGACGTTGTTCATGCATACGAGTCAACTGGAGTTCTGATCCCGACTTTTGAGAGAGCTCTTCAGCTGTCACAGGTCCCGAGGCTTCAGATAGAAGGCAAAATAGTCCCAAGTCGAAGCCGATCCGGATAGCGGCCGTCTGTAGATTCTGCGACATTGACTTAGTCTTGGGGAGATGAATTTTGTACGTTAGACTGACCATGTGTCCATATCGATAAACCGTGTCGTTCGGAGTTTCCAGTGAAAGTACGAGATGGTTCAGTGAGTTTAGGAACTGTCGTCGTGTCGCTTCGCTCAACGTGGTTGCTAATTGCTTGACTTGGTCAAGAAGAACGTCCATTTATCTTGTGCCTGAGTGTTGCACTTGAGGAGAGTATATCAGGCTCAAGAAAGGTTTGTTAGTGTTGCGGCTGCTGAGTGGCAGATACCAATGCTAATAAGTCTAACGTCTCGAGCTTCCAAAGACCCCTCTAGCTTTGCAGAGACAAGCTACGTAATATGGACCAATCATGGTGTAATGTGCCGTTCTGACAGGATGCAGTCGAAGGCAGGGATCCGAGAAGTTCTGCTACTCCGCTCAGTGATTGGCTAAGCCAGTCTTCCCTACATACAGCTACATACCTAATCGAGTGGTATGGCACGAATTACGCCAACGCTATCCACCAACCTATATACTCAATAGCCATATTTCGCAACCCATAAGCCATGTCAGCTCAACAGCTAAGTGCTATCTCCGCAAGGCCTAGCTCCTCCACACGATCCGCATTCGAGATCCTGACCAGTCATTTCATTTGGTGACACAGTATTACAAGCAAAATTTTGGGTAACGCACGATTGTAATAGGACCTCAGTGAAATCATCCAGTCATAATGGTAGCAAGAACTAAATTGCGTGAACTTTTCCCACATTTACCGTTGCGGTCATCCTAAGACCGAGGTACAAAGTTAGTGCATGTTCGTCATAGCTGGGAGAAGGGGGGTATGCCTATATCTTAGAAACCAACTGCCACTTGACATAGACATTGTATCCCGAGTTTATGTAATCGACTGGCAGGTCGTGGTCCTAATTGAGACTCTTCTGGACTTCTTCCACACGCTTGGGTATATGCTCCTTCAGATACTCCTCCTCAGCAGCAGCGTTCTCCCGACCTAAGAGGGCGTTTCTAGATGGATACCGTCCAAACTGCTCCAATTGATCCATGTGTCTCTTACAGGCCGTAATACAGAGATCAACCCACTTGTGTTCCTCGTCACTCACACACCTGTGTTTGAGGCCTTCGAATAAGCTGCGTGCTGCAACGAGCGAAAGGAGGCTCTCTTGTTGCATCAAGGACAGGTAGAACGCAGAGGCTTGGATGACAGTGACTTGCTTGTCAAAGTCTTTGGCGATTGCCTTTGCAGTCGTGCTGGAAGCCTTAGTGTCTGTACTAAAGGCTTCTGGCGAGCCGCGAAAGAGATTGCGCGAGAATTGGTCCAGAATGACGACCAAGGCGAGGCTCCCCTCTGGCTCGAGGGCCCAATCGTCGAGCTCGTTTTGGCGGGCCTTTTCAACGAGGTGACCAAACTCGGACTTCATTTGGTCGTCAAGACCTGCAGGTGCGATGATCCACTCCAGAGGTGGACGGTTGAACCAAAAGGTCATCACTCGCTTGACGTCTGAGCTCATAGTGGGTGTCGGGAGTCGGTATTGGGCAACGCTTGTAATGGGGAAGAATTTGTGTAACTGTTGTCTGTAAGTTTCGCTATTCGATTACGCTTGGAGGCGGTCTCGAGAAGACTTAATCTTGCGGTGGCGCGCTGAGCGAACATGTACTTTCCTCAGCAGTTGAGATCTAGTGAAGAAGGTTCATACTGTCTGAGGTAGGGGACGTCTTGAGCTCATATAATCTACTGTTGTGCTGCGGCACTCTCGAAAGGGTTCCCGTGCGGCGTAGAACGGGATCCAAAGCTAGAACAAAACACCTGTTGGCGGTGACTCTCAACCATCCAGGATGCGCTTCGATGCTTTGGGTGCACACATATTTGGATCCGCATCACTCCTTCTGACTTAGCTCTGTCCTAGACTGTTCGTGAAGGAAGCCTAGAGTGTGGGGAGCTTGAGGTTCAGGTGCGATGCATAGTAAGTTTTGAGCTAGCCACTTCCGCTCATGATGTCAGTCAGCAGAGATCGCGCCCTCGCGTCGCGCCTGGACGCGTGCGCCTGCCTGCCATAGTCACTGCACCGCGCTTGACCATTTTGACATTCCAGAGCATGCTTGTACGCTTCAATGCTTCTGCCTATTCTTCTGTGAATCTGCAACATACCCACCGTTTGTCGTCGCTCTCTTTACTTTGCCTGACACCGTTCTCTAGCCGAGCGCATCCTGCGTTCAACCAACCTTCTCCGCTCACGCGAAATTATTACCTCGCAGCTATGCCGCCAAAGCAGGCTACACTCGGGTATGTGAAGCCTTCTCAGACCACTCTATGGTGCGATCAGCGGTACAACTTTCAGTAGACGTCAATGGTCAAGCTAATGTGTTACCTTGCAGCAAGTTCTTTGGAAACCATAATGGCGCTCCCGCGAAGCCTCAACAATCAAAGCTTTCATTCGCAACAAAGTCCAAGAAGGAGAAAGAGAATGAGCCTGTCGCCGATCCGGCGTCTTCAGCAGAATCAGAAGCGAAACCGAACGGTGCAGGTGCCACCTCGGATGCCCATGGGAGGGAGGAGGTGAACGGAGATGATATGGAAGTGGACAGTGAGCCTGCGTCTGATACGGGAAAGAAGCGACAAATCAAGGAGGAATCGGATGACGATGAGGACGAGGAGCCTCCATCAAAGAGGCAGCGTAGGAAACCAGAAAAACCGGAGGCTAAACCAGCGAAGAAGGCTAAAGCTGCCAACAAGAAAACAGAGAAGCCTGCAACGAAAGCCAAGAAGGTTGCCAAGAAAGCAGCCGAAGTCAAGATAGAGGAGGAGGAGGAAGAAGAAGTGGACGATGATGAGGTTCTTCCCGCCAAGAAAGCGAAGAGCCCGAAGAAGGAGGTTGAGGAGACACCCGCCACTGAATCAGGCTCCGAGCAAGAGGAAGAGTTGCTCAGTTCTGAGGATGAGAAGCCAGCAGCGAAGGCTAAGGCTCGGGAGAAGGTGCAGTCTACGCTGCTGAAGGCCACTACAAAGGACCTGTATCCGGATTGGAAGCCTGGAGAACCCGTGCCATATGCTGCTCTCTGCACCACCTTCTCAAAGATCGAGATGACCTCGAAACGATTAGAGATCTTAGCACACTGCTCACTATTCCTTCGTCAGGTCCTTCGTCTTACGCCCGGCGATCTCCTCCAGACTATCATGCTCATGGTCAATAAGCTTGCTGCTGACTATTCTGGCATCGAACTTGGGATCGGCGAGTCGCTGATTATGAAGGCAATCTGCGAGAGCACGGGCAGAAGTCTGAAGCACATCAAAGATGACCAGAATGAGATCGGCGATTTGGGACTCGTGGCAGCAAAGAGCAGATCAAAACAGCCAACAATGTTCAAGCCCAAGGCCTTGACAGTCCAAGGTGTGCACAAGGGCTTGATGGCTATTGCGACAATTGAGGGACAAGGCGCCCAGGGTCGGAAGGTTGATGGCATTAAAAAACTCCTCTCTGCAGCTGATGCTAGCATAGCTGGTAAAGCTGTAGACATTGAAAAAGACAAGGGTGGTCCGAGCGAGGCCAAGTTTATTGTACGGACGCTAGAAGGAAAGCTACGATTGGGCCTTGCTGAGAAGACCGTTCTGGTCGCAGTAGCGCAAGCTATGATCTTCCACGAGATGTCCCAGAAGGATAAGGTTCCCTCGACTGCGGACCTGGCCAAGGCAGAGTCTACTCTGAAGTCTGTTTACAGGTATGTGACTATCCGTGTACCTCTAGCTGATGCTTACGATTTGCAGTGAGCTGCCTAGCTATGAAGTGATTGTTCCTAAGATGCTAGAGCATGGAATCTACAACCTCCCGGACAACTGTAGGCTACAACCGGGTGTTCCCTTGAAGCCTATGCTTGCCAAGCCAACCAAATCAATTACCGAAGTGCTCGATCGATTCGACGGTAAGGACTTTACATGCGAATACAAGTACGACGGAGAAAGGGCTCAAATCCATTTCGTGGCCCATGATGCCGCGATGGAGTTAGCGACCGCTGCTCCACAAGCTGGAAAGAGTGAAAAGGGCGTATCGAACATCTTTTCTCGAAACTCTGAAGATCTCTCCAAGAAGTACCCCGATATCCTAGCCAAGCTGCCAACCTGGGTGAAGGATGGCACTGAGAGCTTCGTCTTGGACTGCGAGACTGTCGCCTGGGACACAGTGGAGAAGAAGGTGTTGCCGTTCCAGCAGCTGATGACTCGCAAGAGGAAGGACGTCAAGGTCGAGGATGTGAAGGTCAAGGTCTGCGTCTTCGCTTTTGACATCCTATACCTGAATGGCGAGGTAAGTCTAACCTCCTCTTCTGCTTGTACAAAGACTCATGCTCGTAGGCCCTCGTCAACAAGACCTTCCGTGAACGCCGTGAACACCTACGTAGCGCTTTCAACCTGGTCGAGGGCGAGTTCGCTTTCGCCAAATTCGGAAATACCAACGAGCTCGAAGAGATCCAGACGCTTCTCGAAGACAGCGTCAAGTCGGGGTGCGAAGGCCTTATGGTCAAGATGCTGGACGGTTCCGAAAGCTCCTACGAGCCAAGTAAGCGCTCGCAGAACTGGCTCAAGGTCAAAAAGGACTACCTCTCCGGCGTTGGCGACTCTCTCGATCTTGTGGTTCTGGGAGCATATTACGGAAAGGGGAAACGCACGAGCTGGTACGGTGCTTTCTTACTTGCGTGCTACAACCCCAAGACGCAAAATTTCGAGACTGTGTGTAATATCGGCACTGGATTCTCAGAGGCGATTCTCGAGACTCTGCACAAACAGCTTTCCGGTATTCAGATTGATAAGCCGAAGCCATTTTACACGAATTCGTCTGGTAACAAGGATCAGCCGGATGTATGGTTTGAGCCCAAGTATGTGTGGGAAGTGAAAACGGCGGATCTGACGCTCAGCCCGAGGTACAGGGCCGCGGCTGATGATGTCTCCGGAGGCGGGAAGGGAGTGAGTCTGAGGTTCCCAAGATTCATCAAGGAGCGCGACGATAAGAAGCCGGAGGCGGCAAGTACGTCGAGGATGATTGCAGAGATGTATCAGAAACAGGAGAGTGTGAGCAAGAACAAGGGCCCGAGTGCCGACGATGACTTTGAGTATTAGGGATGGGAAAATGATACCTGGGCATGGCTTCAAGGGGACGTGGGGGTTTTGGCCGTATGTATATGTACTCGAGGGTCAGAGGCTGTAACATGTCGGTGGCCTTGTTCTATACTAGGTTTCTTCCAATCCTGAAGCAATGCAATGTGATCACGCAGCAACCTGCTCTCTCAGTGCTCAACTTTTGTGATGCAGTCAGCCCTGGAGAATGGACTGTATTGCAGGTGGTCCAAGCTCCCTCGCGGCATCCCTGCACGCGGAGCTCCAAAGTTTTGTTTGCGCGGCCTTCACCACTGAATCTCGCCCCGCGCATGAGGCCCCGATGACTTCAACGTACTTAATTCGCGCATTGTCTACATAGGACAACTATGGCGACGAGCGGAGGCGCGTGCCTCTACCAAGAGGCGCGACTAAACATTGAGCCTGCGTTTTCTGGCTCGACCATCTCCATCACACTGCCCGCCGAGACGATGTCGACGTTTGGAACGCGTACCCAGCCGAGAAGGACCATTGTTACCGAGCAGCACAGCGGGCAGGATGAGGATAACTTTGCCCGACGACACCTGGCAACCGACGGCGGGCTGTTCTTCAGACGGCACCATCAATACCCGCGGAGCTTTCTCTGGCGCATATTGGACAATCGCAAGGTGCTGGAAGTTCAGTCTGTCGACCTGGACCAAGATGCCACCCACGATGTGGAAGCGAACCTCACGCTGCTCCTCCACTTCTCATCGCCTATTCGACCCTCCTGCGTTGTATTCGCAGAACCAGACGACCGCGATGCCTTGCTCGTCTTCGCCATCACGAATGCCAACGAACTCTATACAATAACACTTCACCATGAATTTTTCATGAAACCAGCAGCATCGGAACTCGAGATTAGCGATTGGTGCAAGCGATCCTCGCTGAACGCGCTCGTCTTCCGTACGCCCTACCGACTTGCGGCTCCAAGTAGCAACCAGCTACTCGTAACCCTCGACAATGGCGGAATCGTATACCTGGAAAAGGAGAACAAAGATGATGTCATATGGAACGAAGCGCTCTATGAGCAGAAGAGCTGGACAGGATCAATTCGCGGCCTTCTTCCATGGAAAAGTGAACAGAAGGTGCGCTTCGAGACTAGCGAATTGGAAAGCCTAGCTGCAGCATCCGTGGCATTTTCTCCCGACAAGCAACACATCATAACTGTCTGTTTGGATCACAAATTAAGAGCATGGAACCGCAGTACGGGGAAACCAGGCATGCAAAAGGACATTTTAGGCGAGCCGGAGCGCCCGAACGACAAGTCCGCCCAGTATCTGATCAATCCCTCCCAAGCAAAGCTTATGCAGATAATAGATACGCCAGGAAGAGCAGGCGATGGCAATTACCATGTCGTAACCTACTCTCCAAAGCAGCACCAGTTCAAGTTCTGGGCTGTAAGGGACGCGGACGCCGCTGAGCAGGGCATTTATGATACTCAACCCGAAGTCAATCTCACACCACCTGTAGACATCCTGATGAATACGTCGGTGTGGACTCTGGAAGAATTCTTCGTCGTCACTTCATCCGGGTGGAGAAGCACCGAGCTGTGGATTCGGGCCCGATCAGGGCCCAGCAGCAGGATATATTCCCTGAAATTCAACCTGTTTGATGATGCGAAGACCTTGACGACCACCTGGGAAAACGACTGGGTATCTGTGGATTCTGGTCCCGTTTCGATAGAAGGGTTAAGGCAAAACCCCTTAAATCCTGCCGAGTGGGATCCCGAAGCTATCAGCCTGTACGAAATTGATTTGACCCAGAAATGGCTGGATTTTCTGTTCTTCCCGGAGAGGTTCACGACTGCAACTTTAGAAGCGGCATTAGTCGTATATCGCAAAGGTCTCGAGAGTGGGCGCAACACGCAGTCGCGTCCTAACGGATCACTCAAAGAGCGTATCTGCGGCGCGGTTGGCACTTTTGCAGCACTGAAACAAAACGACGACACTGAACGGACAGATTTTGAGAGGTCAATTGCTGCTCAATGGCAGGCGCTCTATGGTCTTGTCAAGGATCTACACAAACGAAGAGCTGAATATCTGTCCTTGGAATTTGATGATGAGAGAGGAATGCCTTGGATCGTGTTGAGCGACTATCTCTCAGCCATAAGAGAATGCGCCGAAACCGAGGTTATCGCGTTGAATGCTTCTATGTTATCTAGCGTCAAGGCGTTGCCTGCTCCTCTGCGCAAAACGCTCGACCAAAAACCCAATACGAAGCTCGACAAAACTTTAGACGTCTCCCGCCTTCTAATTGCTGCAGCCTCGTTCCGAAAGAACCTCCCGACACCCTTCCAATCACAATTGCAGCGCGAAGTACAGTGTGAGCTTTTACAAAGTCGACCCCTGTCTATCGTCGATCGGATGGAGCTTATGGAACAAAACTCTGATTTGTCTCGACAAGTGTCAGATGATGATGTAGTAACTCTGGTGGAAGAGCTTGGTATGGACATGAAAAGTGTCCGAAACGATACGTTTCTAGTAGCATTAGAAATGCTAGGGGAAAAGGAGAAGGGTCGCACTCCTAGGAGCAAGCAAATTGCTCGATTCGGACTGCACGCCTTGGTCAGGGTTTCGCAGGAGACCTTGGAGGCAAGATACAACGTCTTGTTGGATCTGCTTGTTCTAGTCCTCTTCATGCAATTTGAGGAAGATCTTGCTGACGACTTTGATCCCTCACTGCTTTTCGCTGAGATCATCGATGCGCTGAAGGACTGCACGCTTCTCAGGTGGTTGGCAGGCACAGTCTGGTCGAATCCAACTACAACGGGCCCAAGCTCAATAAATAGCATGAAGCACCTAGATGAAGCTTCACGGAAATCTCGGGAGTCATCAACCTCCCAGACGGTTTTGGAAGGAATTTTGGGGTACCGCTCTTTCGAGCCAGCCTTTCCCAGTCCACTGAAGACCAATCTCCTCACTTACTGGAGCCGGGTATGGTTAGCGCAAATCTTCAAGAGCACGAGCTACGATGCGGCTCTAGACGACGTCATGGGTGTACTGCTGATGCAGAAGGAGTACCGATTGGCTTCACAGTTCTCAAAATTCATGTCGGAAGATAACTGGGCAACCTATCTCAAAGGGCGCATGCATCTTGCTCTTGGAGAACCCGCACTTGCCTCCATCTGCTTCCAGAAAGCTGCATTCAATCTAGGTAAAAAGCCCCATCAGATGACGGAGGGTCACAAAAAGCTGATGAGAAAATCAGCTCTCGGAATGTTTAGCTTGGAGGACGCCGACCAAATCAACTTCATTCCTGCAGAACAACGGGACTCTTTTTCGGACGGGCTGGCAAAATACTACCACCATATTCTGGGACTTTTCGAGAAACACAGAGCATACTCTTTCGTTGCAGATTTCGCGCATTTGGGTCTGAAATCAATCAATGGTCAAGGGGAGGAGGAATTGAAGAAGGAACTTCTATCGCGGTTGTTTTCAGCTTCGGTACTAACGAACAGATTTGAAGATGCATATTCTGCTATGATCCGACAGCAGGACGATGCACTGTAGGTGCCCTGGTTCCAAAACTTAGATGATGGGCTAACATTTTTGTAGCAAAAGTTCGTCTCTTCACCAACTCATCATGGCAATGATACAGCATTCGCAGACCTCCTGTTTGTTCAAATTCCCATTCGTTGGCCTTATAAACAAGGTCGACGACATACTCACCTCTTTCTGTCATCTGACTCTAAACCTCGCCTCCGGACCCCAATACTACCATCTGCTCTACTCGTTCCGCATCTCTCGGGGCAATTTCCGAGGCGCAGCATCGATACTCTATGAGTGGCTCCAGCGACTCAAAACAACTTCCTCCCAGGTCCACGACCCAGCAGATGAGTCGCTCACGCAATGTTACCTGATGATCATCAACACACTCTCCTCCGTCAGCGAAGAAGAGGCGTATATTCTCGCGGACCAGCGCATCGACACTACTCAGCAGCGATTTGAGCTCGGAGACGCGAAGAAGAAACTCAAGAGGCAGATCGTCACACTGGACACACTTCGAAAAGAGTACCAGGCAGAATTGGATAGAGTCGAGGCTATCGAGAGTGGACAATACCCCTTCGTTGATGGTGGTGACGAGATGGACATTCTGTAAATCTAGGGTCTGGGTTGCTTAGCGTGGCGTTCTTTCGGGCTCCAAGGTTCAAGGTGATCTTTGTCTGGTAGGTGAGGGAAATGGCAAAAGTGGGCTTAGTCTCGTACCTGTCTTTCGAGCACTGCGAAACGGTGCAGGAGGCCTAGTAGCTACGTTCTGAAGATAATCTACATGGAATGATGTCGCGCCAGCTGCCCGAAAAAGGTGTCAATCAAGTATTTGACGGCTCTTAAGTGGAATACGAAGGACTTCTGTTCATTAAGCAATCTCCCGAGAAGTTTGCAAGGACTTCTGAATATTACTCGATATATGAACTTTTTGCCATTTTCAACCTCGTCACGATTTGTGCTAGGTGCCCAATATTTCACAAGCGCAGGTAATCATAGAGTCCCCTCGCCGTTGATCGATAGGGTTCAACTAGCTTTCACTATTTGTTTCTTTCCACTGAAGCCATGTTTACTCTTACCCTTTAGATCTACCCTTAAGTAGAAGCCTCGATCCAGGTGCAACGCTAGCGATGCGAAGCAGCTTGCACAACATTTATCCTAGCAAGACATATAGCATTGAAGACACAAGATTGGGGTAGGAAACAAGAAAACCAGGAACAAAAGCCAATTGAGAGTAAGACGGAAAATCAGATAGCAGCGCATCGTGGTACCAAGCAGACAGACATATCATCAGCCGCTGCCTGCCATGTGGTTTGTATACCCTGGCTCGCTGTGAGATTACATTTAGCTCCTGTCATAAGGTCGTCCACTAGCCTGAGCAGGGGTATATTCCACGTCTCCAGCAAGTTCAACTGGACCTATAGGCTCATGTTCAATTGGGAGTTCGGTTGCATCTCGTTCTCCCATAAGCTCAACGAGCGATTTGGGAGTACCATGAAGCTCAGGCTTGTTCCAAACATCAGTATTCTCCTCTGCCGGCTGGCCTGCACGTTGTTTTCTTCTTTTCTTCAAAAAGAAGCACGTTCCGACGCACAAAACAAGCATTGCTAGACCGGCAATGACAATCCCAGCTATTGCACCCCCAGATATAGCTTTGCGTGCATGTGCTGCGGGTGTAGATGTTGGTGTCGAAGTCGAAAAGACATTTGTGGTGAATGGTGAAGTAACGGTGCTGCTCGTAGTTACACTGGACGTCGAGTCTAAGAAAGGGTTGCTGTCGGGACCGCCGTAAGCACGGGTTACATTCCACAAGAAAAGGTCGTCAGTATCATGTTGATCAATAGAGGCGTCCTTATCAGCGTTGTCCATTGGCTCGCCGGATCGCGCAGCGTAGCACCAACTCGTCGTGATGATGGGACAGTTGCCACCTTGAAATATCAGCAGATACTCTAATCCAGCCGAATCGTCCTACACTTACATCTGATATTCGCTGTGATATTCCCACCCACCTCCTCTGAACCTTCCAGAAGCGTCGCCTGGACCTCGGAGTCGTACGGGGCCTTGTATTTAGGCATATTGTAGTCAAATGCCGTGCGCGTTGAAAGCGTAACGTTTCCCTTGCCATCAGCATAGATGATGAACATGGTAGAGTTGACCATACTATCACCTATACAAAGGGCAATCCAGGAGTATGAGCTACTAGTCTGGATGCGCAGATAGATGGTGCCACGGGAGTAGCTCAAATCATTCGTGGAAGGAATGTTGATGCCGTAGCTGACGTCGACGGAGGAGCCAAGCCAGGAGATGTTGGCTGCTGCAACTACCATGGTAGCTAACCCGAATGTTTTAGATGGTTCATCAACTGATGCGTCGAAGGAAGAATTGTGACTTACCAAGATGGATTACACTGGCTATTCTCAGACTACCTACGGCCCTCATGATTAGAGATAGGTCTCCGAGTCGCCGTAACATGAGGTCCGACAAGGCTGTATCCAACAGAGCAGAGGCCAAGCAAAAGCAAAGAAGTTTCTATTGGCCATCCCAGAAGAAGGGGCTGGGCCTTCTTTGCTCGTCTTCTCGCGTTCCACAGCCTTATCAAGCATCAAGCGCTGCATGAACGGCAACGTCAATTTGATTTCAATCGTAATCTCAATCGTCTGATCATGAACCATGCCTGACATGGTGTGAAGCTGTGAGAAACAGCGTATTTCCCTGCCGTGCTATTGGACTATGTAGGTATACTGGTTGCATTTTCATGTGGTTGTATCCTGGCGGCTAATCTTGTATCGCGAGTGATTCCAGGATATTAGCATAGGATATATGACAGTGATTCGAATATAATATAAAAGCTGCTTCGATAATTATGACCCGTTGAGAAGGGCAAAAAAGCTCCGCTGGTAAGAGGCTGGTTTCGTCTAAACCTGCCGTTCCCAGCAGCAACACCAAACAGTCGCGCTAGATGCAAGGGGACTAGACTGTATGAAGTGGGGCGTCACGGTCGCGCTTAACATTCACCACGAGCTTCGAGTCGCAATCGAAGCTTCCCGTCCGACTCGGTCAATATCTCTACTCTCTCTCCTCATGCCTTTTAGCATGGTCGCGGCGACGCATTTCTATCTAAGTCACGTGTAGAAGAGCTTCATTGCTCGCACGATCTCCAGAATGGTAAACAACCCCTAGTTGACAATGCACCACCACTTCCTGCACCTTCATATCCCCCTTCTGCACTTTTGGAAACCTTAACGTGGTGCTAGAACTCGAAATCCTTTCGTCGCCTCGCGGCCGATCATGGCTCCTTGCACACCGCAGGCCTTCCCCCGAACTACCTGTTCCCCACCGAAACCGACGCCTCGGACATGACCGCTCTCGACGTGTTGCTTGTTGGTCCAACTGGCACACCGTACGCACTTGGACTTTGGCGTCTACACCTTGATATTCCTCTGACGTACCCCACCACGCCTCCTACAGCAACATTCCGCACCCGACTTTGGCATCCCAACATCGACGAGGCAACAGGCGCTGTATGCGTAGAGACGCTGAAGCGCGATTGGACTAGTACTCTCAAGCTTCGGGATGTTCTGGTCACTATATCATGCTTGCTGATTCAACCGAATCCGGCAAGTGCCCTTAATGAAGCTGCGGGCAAGCTGGCTAGTGACGATTGGGAGGGGTTCTGCAGACGGGCTAAATTGATGACGGAGATTCACGCTGCTGTTCCGCGAACCCTTATTGATGACGTCCGAGAGGCACAGATGAGGGGTGAAGACAAGGAAGAGGAGGTTGTGAACGGTGAAGTGAAAGGAAAGGGTAAAGAAAAGGCGGCGGCCACTGCAACTCCGCCGGCAGCTATAAAGATGCACGAGAGCCATCTTTCCGAAGATGAAGAGAATAGGCGACGACGTGGTGACACCGTCGAGGTTGAGAGTGATCCGGAGAGCGATTGGATTCCCCAACCTATCCAGGCACCCAAGACTCTGCCCGTCGCCAAGGACAACATCTTCGGCATCAAGGGACTTGACGACAGCATGCAGCATTCCACTCCCCGCATCATCTCATCAGGATCGAATCAGATCGCCCATGATTTTGAAGAGAACATGGACGATTCCGACCCCTTCATCACAGTCCCCACAAAGCACAGCGCGCCCTCCTTCAACCTCCGCGTGCCTCACCTGGCCGACGCAAAACAAGCCGAAGACACAGACACAGCCACGCCCGATCTCCTCAAATTCTCCCACCGCAACCCCTTCTCCGCCATCCAGCCCAACAACCAAGAACACCCCCTCCTCCGCGAATTCTCGTGGTCGTGGGAGGACTCTGAGATTCTGCACGACACGGACACCATCAAAGACGGCGCCACCAAGACCGAGGTCCGCAAGCGAATGGCCGGCGCCGACTTTGAAAAGCGCCGTAAGTGGGAAATGAAGAAGTTCAAGAGGGCCGGCTGTGATCTTGCGAGGTACAATCGCGGTGACTTTGGTCCGAGGACGGGCATTGCGAGGCTTTGATTCTTTGCGCTTCGAACGTTTGGTGTCTCTTGATCTTGGTTGGCGCTTCGGACGGGTCTTCGGATTGCTCTGGGTTGATTGCATAGCGATGGTTGGTGGATGCATGGGCTGGGATAGGATGAGATGGGATTGGGAGTCGGTTGGTGCATGAGCGTGGCGTTGGATGGCTTGGCTTCTTCATCTCTTTGCCGTCGTCATACCCTGTGTTCTTTTTGACCGGTTTAATGATCCTTCCCCTTCGCGAGTCTCTTGCTCGTGGCAAGGTGATGGAGTGTGATTGATTGCAGAGATCGAGTTGATGTACGGATACATGTCTTATTGTCAGTATCTTATATTGATTGAGGAATAGGTATGGTATGAGTAGGGTTCGTCCTGGCTTGAGACTTTGGTAGATACTTAATACAAAACTTGATATATGACGGTGAGATCTTTTGTACTTGATGCATGCCCGTGCTGTCCTATAAATGACATCGGTCTCCAAAGAGACCTTCCGGGAGCTGTAACAATCTTTCTGTACCGTCCATCACAGAATGCCAGATTCCTTGCATCATACAGTCTTCCAAAAGTCTAACCCAAAGCTCCATCCATCAACCTTCATGCTCCTCCTTCAAATGCTCCAAATACCCGACCAACCGCTTTTTAATAACAACCCCATTCAACCTCCCCGTCCCCTCCTCCGTCACACACAGATACCGCAGCCCCAACTTAGAAAACATCTCCACGGCATACTCGAGCGGCGCCTTGGCACATATGCTCAACGGCGTGCGGTCCACAAACGGCGTCAGATCAACCTCGAGCGTATCCGGCGACGGGCCGTCGTCCTCGTCGACCACATGGCCCAGCAGCCGCACCATGAAGTCCGGCGCGTCGGCCGCCTGCGCAGGACACAGTTTCGTGAGCCCGAACTCGAGTTCGGATTCAGAGAGGTAGCCCTGTAGTGTCGGTATCGAAGAGTGCGGATGCGTCTGTATAAGGACGAGGCCCGCGTCCATGAGCCCGCGCGCGTGCAGCTGCTCTAGTTTGCGCTTCAGCAGCGCGCGCGGCACTTTGTTGGTTGGGGGCACATGCACGGTGATTTCGTCCATGGTGTGTTTGGGCGGGATCAGCGTCTCGACGAGCAGGCTCTGGCGCCGCACGATGGAGATCGCGGTATCTGGGTCGAGGAACGGGTGGCCGAGGACCGTCTGTGCGAGGTCGTAGACGCCCTCTTCCGAGATGGAGTCGGCGACCCATTTGGCGACTAGGATGGCGATCATGTGTGGCACGACGTATTCCAGTTGGCCCGTTAGCTCGAACATGATGACTGCGAGGGAGATAGTCATTCGGGAGACGCCGGCTAGGAAGGCGGCGGCGCCGACCATTGCGAAGATGCCGGGTGAGATCGAGGTTATCGATTGTCCGATCAGACGGCCAAAGAGCGCGCCGGCGTCCAGGGCGGGGATGATGACGCCGCTGGGTACTTTGCAGCCGAATGTAATGATGGTGAGGACGAGCTTCGTCAGGGTGCCGTAGATGAGGTAGCCGACGTAGGCCCAGTTGACGCTGCCAATGTCCGGCCCAGTGTCTTCGTTGATGCAGACCCATGAGGTTGCTGATTCGGGCCTTTTGCAGTCTACGAGCAGGTTCTTGATGATGATGTCGCCGGGCTCGCGGGTCAGGGGATTTGGGAATTGGAGCAGCGTGGTTGCGAGGACGACAAGGAAGACTTCGAGAACCGGATGTGCTTTGATGAGGGTAAAGGACCGGAACCATTTCGACCAGAGGAAGTTGAGTTTGCAGAATAGACCGCCGAAGACACCTCCTGCAACTCCAAGTATTACGAAGACAACGTAGTGGACCGCCTTATAGTCAGTGCCGTAGTTAGTTTCGAAGAGGACGAGTTTCCCTGTCCCTGTTGGATTAAGCGCTTTCAGAATGATAGCGGCAAACAGAGAGCAGAGGAAGGCGCGCCAGAGCACCTTGCGGGGGAAGTAGGTGCTAATTTCCTCATAGCTGAATAGAACACCGCCGATAGGTGCTCCGAATGCCACACTGAGACCAGACGCACACGCTGCGGAGAGTAATTCCCGGAGCTTGCGGCCGTTCTCGTTGTATTTCGGAAACTGCATGCCCACAAGGTATCCCACGCATGTCGAAATATGCACGAAAGGCCCTTCTTTACCCAGACACATGCCCGTGGCTACCGCGAAGATGGCCCCGAAGGCTTTGACGACCAGGACTTTGAGGTCTAGAAAGTTCGGTATCACGAAGCCTGATAGAATTGTCTTGATCCTAAATGCCTGTCAGCTGCTGCTTGACATGTAGAGTTAGGAGGATACGCACTCCGGTATGCCAGATCCAGCCGCCATATACATGACTTTACCAGCTGGGGGAGATTCCTTCGACGGAGCTGACCCATTCGTCTTGTCCGTCTTCTCAGCAGCCACTACCGGAAGACTACGCTTGGTGAGCATAGTGGCGGAAGAACTGATGATCCCAAATACCAATGCCATGGCGACGTATATTGCAAAGGACCCAGCATAGCTCTCCGTCCAGACATGGAAGTGCACGCACTTGTCCCCAATCTCGGATCGTGCTCCTAGTAGAGGTGTCTTGTCTTCGCAACATGCTTCCCTGCTGAGGAAGGGATTCTTGGTGCAGTATCCTTTGCTTGTATTAGTAGAGAATTGCTAAACACCAGGGGATAACAACACAGTACCTAATTTCCAGTCTGATACCGTTGCTTCTGCAACGTCTACTACGAATGCTACACACGCCGTCAAGCTGCCAATGAGCACCACAGCTATCCATCCTGAGCATGCCTCAAACATCGAAACCAATCGATAATGAAGGCCATTCCGGGACTCTATATAACGGAAACGGTACGAGTCTTTGACCTACATCCAGTCAGTCAACCGCATACGCGTGGTGGATCGCAAATCAGCGTTAATACCAAGTCATGTAACCAGTCGATTGTAGAATAGTCATTATACGGCAACCTCTCCCCGACTGTGCTCTCGCCCATGGCCTGCTCCTCCTTGGTCACAGCAGACGAAATGATAGATCGCGCCTCATCATCCTGCTCATGCTGGAGCTGCGAGAGCCGACGATCATTGGCTACCTGATACAGCAGAGCCGTACGCTCAGTCGCAGACTCGGGGTCGACAGGCATGGCAACGACGAAAGCCGTGCAGGCAATGGGAAAGAGAGATTGGAGACATCGTGAGTGCAGATCTAGGGTTCACAATAGTGTGACGTGCTGCTGCAGATAGGTGCTCATGTTCCCTGCAGCTTATCGCGCCGCGGAGAAAGTAAGCGCAGGCTGTTGCAACCAGTTCCACAGTGTTGGCGTTTAGGCAGGCTTGGGGAAAGATAAGGATCGTGGGATGGCTTGCATTTGGTACTGGATGGCGATCTAGTGCAGCTAGCGCTAGCCTATCTCAGCGAGCCATCCCCACAGCCCTATCCTACCTAGATAGCGATGTTGAAGAGTCAACAAGCGTGATGGATGCGAAAGGTGTTGTCCAGCCTATATATAGGGCCTCTTGGCTACTGGGGTAGGATACAGGACTCACCATAGTGTTCCCTTACAACAGAACGTCCTAATATTGCGTAAGCCTACCTACAGACTTGATGTAGCCGTTATCACGAGACTTTTCATGTTGGAGTATAGATGAATGATATGATCTAAAATTTGACTCGCTTCTCATTACGATTTAACACGTCTCAGGGAACGTGATGCTGCTGCTACATAGCAGCTAGCCAATTAGCTACAGGTCTTGCTCCATCTGCTGACGCCTCAACAAGATGCAGCCCATATAAACAGGTGGTAGATGCAAATAGAGGAGAAGAAGTGAACACAGGAGAAAGAAAAGAGACAGGCAGCGCGATCTGGCCGTACAGAAGGCGCGCTGCAGAGGATATCTACAACGGCAAGGGAAGGATGACACCCTAAAGGGCGTCGGGTATCTGTAGCGACCGTTCGCGAAGCCAAAGACTTCGTTCTTGACGAGAGGAGGAGGGTTGAACAAGATAACAGAGAGTAAGAGATACGCGCAGTCTTAGGCGCGGGACTTGGGGATAGTCTCCCATGCACACAAGTGTGGGAAAAGCGCAACAACATGAAGGACGCCCGGCGCTAGCTATGCATGCATAGAACAGAACATATGGCTGTTGGAAGAGAGATGGAGACAAGAGAGTAACGCTTTTGGAATCCTCGCAGGCCGACAAAATGAAGAAACCTATTAGGCGTGTTCGAAATCGACGGAAATAGAGGACAGGAGACCGGCGTAAGCAACAAAGGTCGTTATTGGCAGTGAGGTGGGTTGGCATTCCCAGGGGTCATTCTCGAGGCTATTTTCCGGCACCCAGGTTCAACCAGGACATGTCTTGCTGCGCATTGGTGCTTCGCTTGTCCGGCACGCCTCGAGGGAATACTGTGACAGTACTTCCGCGATCCTGCGATGCCCCGAGCGCTGGTGGCTGTATAGGAAAGAAGGAATCGCTTCCTCTGGGTTGGGATGCAGCTGTGCCGTCCCCGCGAGGAAAGACAGTGACTTGGCTATCACGGCCTTCCGGCACACCAAGCCTCGGCTGGCCTGGATAAAACGAGCTGTAGTTGCTCTTGGGATAGAACGAACTTGTTCCATCGGGGTAGTAAGAGCTAGCCCCATCCCCTTTTTCGTAGAAGACGCTGTTGGTGTAATTACTACTAGGCGGTCGGTCGTCTTCTCCGACAGGCGTCCACGTTTCTTGAGGCGGCCGTGCATAATAATCAGCTTCACTCAGTCCGGATCGCGCACTGCCGTTTGAGTTGGCCCGGCCCAGTTCAGCCTGCATGGGCTGAGCTGGTAAATTCTCGTGAGAATTTCCAAGCGTGGGACTCCCTGTAGGGACACGACTGATGCGTTGATTGTCGAATTTGGGTATGTCCAAAGGTGGAATTGCTTGGGGTGGCTGGCTATACATTCGGGAGTCTGTATACATTGATTGGCTTCCAGTGCTGGTCCTCTCAGATGCGTATGTCGAGCGTTGTGATGGCATGTGAGCGAGATTCGTTGCCTCGTTATTGGCAAAATAACGACTCCATCCAGAACTGCGGCTTTTTGCAGCTCGAGGTGGAACGCGCCCGGAGTTCTGTCGTACTAGATTCTCTTCCCGATATTCTTCCACGATTGGCTCTGGTTTCAGGTCGAATTTGGCCATTTCCATTGGCTCTGAGTAGCCAAGCGGACTCTTCTTCATGACCAGTCCTGCAGTACTGGCATCACTTCCTAGCCCTCTTTTATGGTTTGACCCGGCCTGCCCACTGACAATTGCCAACGAGCTCTGTGAGGCGTTCTGTGAAGCCGAGAAATTGTGTCCGACAGAACCTCCAGCTTCACTCATGAACTCTGCGCCACGATCCGCAAAGCTGAGACGATCTTTCTCAATGTACCCAGTCTCTTGAGCCATCTGCTTCTTTGATTTTCTGTATTTGAGACAGAAGAGGAGCAATATTAGCAAAGCAGCTATGCCAAAGATGGCCCCTAGCGTAGCACCGAGCACAGTCAGCATCCTGGACTTGTTATCAGCTGGAGCAGCAGCTGTGGCAGTTGTGGTAGCGCTTGAGGAAGCGACAGCTGTGGCAGATGTTGAGGTTGGACCAGCTGTAGACGACAAAGACGCGCTAGGTGACGACTGGATGACCACTTGTTGTCCGGCAAAGAGCTCCGTCGCATTGACCCAGGTATTCTTTTGTTGGTTGAATATGCATAACGGATCCTCCTCGCTTCCTCCAGTGATTACTGCGAGGCCTTCATTATCTTGGGCAATGGAGTATCCCGATCGAGTGGCAGTTGGTGCAAAGGTACCGTTATAGGCTGGCCAGTCGCTAATAGTGACTCGTTTTGTCTTTCCGCCTACGACTGTACCGGGAGCAGCGACGGTTCCACCTGCATCCAGAAGCGCGAATCGCGTCACGTTGTTGGGGCTTACGCTCATGTCGAACCTTTCCAGCACCTTGCTTCCATCTTCCCCAGATACAACTGTAGATTTGATCGCGTCTTGATTGACGAAAGGTTCAGTAAGAGTAACGCCGAGATCTTGCCAGCCGTCGGATGACCCAAAAAGAAAAACCTTTTCGTTCGTCGCGCCACCACCGAACATGACGGCATGGGTGTCGTTCCAGGGCATAAGCATTGGGTTCACAGCTGGAGGCGCATCGTTGGATGGCGAACTCTTTACGGTGAACGGCGATTGTGTAGATATGAGAAAAGTCGAAGATGAAGGTCCGAGGTCGCCAGGGGTGGTGGATCCAGAGTAGACAAGCAGTGACTGCGAGTCATTGAGGTATGTAGCGGCATGATTTTGGCGGTTCTGTGTTACCCACGACTCCGGTCGTACCCAGTCCCATTTGTCCTGTGTGAAGGTATAATGCATGAGGCCAGGGTAATCCCAATCTGCAGCCGTCTCATTCGGAGATCCTCCGACAATATAAAGCATCGCGGCACTTGCATCACCACCAGGTACAGCTTTTACGCATTGTGCTCCAGTCAGCGAGATATCCATGGATAGCGCCTTCCATTTTGCTCCTTCCTCCAAACCCAGTGACTGAAACCCGGCAGGCGAGTAGGCATATAGAGTGTTGTCATGGATGACCGAGCAATGGCCATCCAAAGGGTGTACAGGCTCAGGGAGGCCCATAGTAGAAAGGGATCGGCAGGGAGGCTGACGTCCAAGCAGAGTCAGAATCGGTCCCTCAGATATCGTGCTGAAGCAGTGAACGAACGGCTAGCGATCCGATTGAATCCTCATGACGAAGTGAAAAGGTCCTGGGTGTACTTTGCGAAAGCCTGCTGAGACTAGCTAGTATGAATGGCCTGTCGTGGTCCTGTATTGGGCCAGTTGCGACCACTGTTCGATGAAGATTCGTTGCGCTCCAGTCTTAGACTAGTGATCCAATTGCGCTCAGCCAAAACAGTGCTTCATCCAAGTTCCAGAAACTCAACGGGGCGATAGGAACGGATACGGAGGTTAGGGTAGTCGCGTCGGAACTCCGTCGAGGGGAGCTAGCCTATAGTTATAACGCTGTCAGGGCCGTCTTCTGGGGTGAACTGTGTGGGAGATCGCGACGCGTACCAGAATTGAAGACAGACAGGTTACTAAAAGGTCGTCACTGCGACAGGGACGCCAGTGGCAGTGTCAGAATGAGACAGGACAAGCCAGCAGCACGGGCAGAGAGAGTGACTGGAGGACACTCTGTCAAAGAGGCGACGGGGACGCGTGCAGCAGGGCAGCAAAGGAGAGGAAGCAGCACAGCTCAGCGGTGTGCGGGTGATTCAGCACACTCGGGTGTTGAGGCTGTTCTCGGGAGAGCAGCGAGCGTGAGGAGGAAGAGACAGACGGCAGGCCACTCTCTCCCAAGCGCAAGGGCAAGGGCCAGCTGGTGGGCGCGCTCAGGCACTGACTGGGGAGCCGTCGAGAGAGGAAAAGCGGCAAACGGGTGAGACCACCAGGATGCGCTACGGACAGGGGACTGCCAGCCACTCCAACGACGGGCAGCCGACCCCTGGCACTAAACCCCCGACCATCTAGCTCCAGGGCTGCCCTTTTTAGGTCTCTTGCTAGCCCGACCCTGGCGCTCTGCAGGGACGACAAACACCATGGGCGGAGGCACCGCGACGCTGGGCGACAATGGTGCTCGTTCGCAGGACACTGCCTGAATGCGCAGCAGCAGCAGCAGCGACGCCGTCCCAACAGTCGAACACGGCCCTCAGCCAGCGCTCCCGGCCATGGTAGTCGATACGTCCCGCGCCTGCGCGGATCGAAATGTTGCGTCGTGCTGCCCAGCAGCCCGCGCACGCCTCTGCTTTGAAACTTCGCCGCGACTGGGACGGCCCAGCTTCTTCGTCATTTCCCGCCGTCGCCTCGTCGCCCAGCTGCAGGCTCACGAATCAACTCCGTCCGCTTCGCAGGCCGCCGGGGCCCTCTGCGCACGACGCACGTTGCCTCCAGGCCGTCGAGGGTCTGAGGTAGAGTAGGTAGCATACGTATTCGTGCGAACGGTGAAATAGAAACACATTGTCCGTCCACGTCGCTGCTTCAGTCTCGTCTTGCAGTAGGTAGCCCTCGACGAGACCCGGCGGCGTGCAAATATCTCGAGTCGTGCCCAACAGCTGCTTTTTCGTGTCCCGTTTTGCGCTGCCTCGTTGATGCCGCCATGGCCGTTCTGGTCGCCATGGCGCGCGCTGCCTGCTGTTGTCGTTCTCGCCCGTCACACCTGAATCACACTGGCACAGGTTCGATTCGCAGCTGTTGAGTTGTGAGCATGGTTGCACTCTCCAGCCGCGCGCTCACGAAGCTGTCGACGAGGCCGCCCTAGTGACGCCTGCGGTTGGAATGGGACTGTGAATGGCCCGTTGACCTCTAGCTTCGATTAGCTAAGGCTGGACGATTCCGAAAACACCAATTCAATTAAGAGTGCATTCATGACGCTGGTCGTGTGTTGCACATGGTCCAATTTACCCTCGCGACGACTGCTTTCGTGCATGTCTAGGCAGGTGCCCTCAGCGTCCCCGCCTATTGTGGCTAGCTAATATAGAGGCGCTCGCCTGACATCCTCCCGAGAAGACTTCTTGATAAAGACCTCGTCTCCCGAGATTGTCGTTGCCATTAGTCTGATTCTGACCCCGCTAACGACTCCAAGCTGCCGGCACTGTTAGACCATCCATCGGGTTGGGACGCCATCGTGTCGCAGGACTCGGAGTCGCTAGCGGCCTCGGGGCAGCGATTTCGAGGCCATTCTTGCAACGGACGCTTGGCTTGATTCAGCCCCTTGCCTCAGTGGTGGGGATTTAGCACTGTGAAGACTCCAAGAGGCTCTTATCGACACGACATTGCCCGCATTGTCGTTCGACGTCTACCATTCCAGCACAGACGCTACTCGGTAGTCAAGTCTGTTTCAATCAGCCCACGCGATTTCCACGTTTCTTCATGCCGGAAATTGAACGTATCTTGGGTCGTTGTTCATTCATGCCTCGGTCACCCATATCATTGTTTCTTTTATGCGTTTGGCTCTCTTTTCTGTTCTCAAGGATCGTGAGCCGCACGGGTTTCATGGGATTGTTATGCGTTTGGGCCTATCCACAGCCCCACGTCCTGAAACGGTCCCACACATTGACATCTTGGTAATTTCGATCAGTGCTAAGACACAGAGGGTCGAGGTTGTCCTCGGTGAGACGATGCTCAGAGCGACAGACAGAGTTATACGAAGGAGCTGGTTCAAAATCGAGGAACAACCAACGCCAACGTGCACCCCGCACCCAAAAGGCTTCATCAGGGTTTGTTACACTCTATAACGATGCCTTTGCAAAATCTAACAACATTACGAAGGTGCAAAATAATTTCTCAATAAGAACCAGCTCCTTCGTACATACCGTAGAGGACTGACCTCGGTGCATCTTTCTTTGACTACCGCCTGCCCAGTGAGCGCGCCCCAAAAGTCGAGGTATCTTGGCAGTAAATATCACGAGACACCCAAAATCCTTGACTACATTCCTTCCATCTTCCAAAGTCTTGAAGCCCCTCCCAAGACTCTCCAACTCGTCACTATTGCAAGTTTCCCAAGCTTCTAGATATATGCATTTCTCATCCCCGTCAGCTGCCATTAGATCACGCCGCCAGCTCAGGGGCCGAAGTCAACCCCTCCCAATGTGCTATACCCTTACCCGCTGCACCTTCGCCCTCAGCACCGTCATTGAAGATCCACACGTCTCTTACCGCATGCCTTCCCGCAACGACTATCGGTTCAAGCAGCGGGCCTCTCCCTTGCTGGTACGCTACGAGCTGTAAATGGTGCCCGCGCTCCTGACCCCAGAAGTATAACAACGCGACCAATTGGCTATACAGTAGGTGGTTGGTGTTGGTGTAGCCAGCGGCGCGACAGCGTCGAAGGTATCCAGGGTTCCGCAACTGCGCTTGCAACTCGGAGATGCTGGGAGTAACAATGTCACCGTGCTGGGCTTGCATGCTCAATTGGATTGCGAAGAGGCCGCATAGAAGGCCATTCGACGGGGTTCTGATGCGGATTTCGCGATTGAAGTCTTGGTCGGCATGCCTGACGGCATGGTATGCATTCGCACCGGTTGCTGGTTCCTCGGCTGCTAGGTCCTGTAATGGGATTGCGTTGACATCCTCTAGGTCATGATTGAAGTCTTGGTCAAAGTGCCCGATGGTGTTGTATGGAATCGCTATAGTTGCTGGTTCCTCGTCTGCTAGGTCCTCTGATGAGTCGGAATCGACATCTGCTGGGTCGGAAAAGTCCGACCGGCTGCTTCTCGGTGATGCCTCTCTAGACTCAACCTGAGGAATTCCTCTTCGTTTGAACAAGTGGTAAAGGCGCTTAACAACAAAGTATTGAAACAGAGGGGTCAATGGTGGAACCGAGAGGTAGAGTACGGGCATCAGATAATCTCCCAAGGTTCCACTTTTTATCGGCGTTATCCTCGGACCAGTGTGGCCACTCAGTACAGAGTCTTGTATGATTGTGCGCAAAGGATATGAGTGCTTGTTGTCGAAAGAATCAAGAGAGTACTTGTCGATCAAGGCGATTGCTAACCATGCTGACACCAATTGGTGCAATCCCAAGTTGAACAGAAACAAGATAGATGAGAGCGAGATGCGCAACCTCGGTTTGCCTCTACTAAGTCCCTCTGACTGTTCGAAGTAGTTGCCTTCTAGGTACTCGCGAGCAACCATCATCACATGCGCAACATTTTGACAGAAAAGAATAGGTAGTATAAAGCTTTTGTCCTTGTCGTGGGTAGGTGTTGAACCTAATGCAAATGGTGACCACATCGTGATGTCGATTCCAAAGAATAGAAAATAGCAACCTGTGGTGATGTTCAAGACGATGAGACTGCCAGCGCTAAGTGTAGAAAATCTGCCCAGGTGTTGCCAAGGATATCCCGAGGGAAAGCCATGATGGTCGTCGTAATGAATACATTGAAATGCCAAGGCTATGGCTACAGCTTTCAAAGATATTGCGATGGCCGCCATTCCAGTTATTGGCTTACTCCACACCAGCTGCGCCTTCGAATCATCAAGAGGCTCAGATAGGCAATAGTTGAGCGGTACCATATCATTTGACTCCATTGCGACGTAGTTATGAGCGAAACACAAATCTTGGCGTCGTCGCTGCCAGCTTTTCCATTGAGGTTTCAAGCCGTATCCTTTCCACTGCCAACCCGCACAGTCCGCCCCGAATAAAGACTTGCATTGTGTGGTATCCATAACATCCATGAATGATGGGAGCTCATCAATGATTGACAGTCTGTCGGAATGGCTCGGATGAGCAGCCTTGTAATAGTCCGGACACAAGGCCATGAACCTGCTGGGTACATTGACTGGTGGAAAGCCCGGCAGGGCGCCAACTGCAAGGACCGCATTATCTTTTGGTAGATCTCGGGTCGAATTGGTTACGATAATCACAGTGCGGAAATCGGAATAGATGTCAAGCGCGTACTTGGCTCTGCATTCGTAGTTGGATAGATTATTCCACGAAGATGGATCCTTTTGCACGGAGTTAAGGGCAAGCTGAAGGGCCTCGGAGCCTGGCCAGTGACTTGGCCAAGACGTACCGTATGGGACAGGGGCTCCTGGTTGGTGATCGTATTCCGTAACATTTATAGTTAATGCGTTCGCCGTGTGTCCATGGAAAAATCGTTCGTCGACTAGTACCTCGTACGCATCGTATGCAGGAACAGAGGTGATGATAATAGAGTTATACAGGAGGTGAATCGGCATCGAGGTGATAGCTAGTATGACCCAGAGAAGCTTCCGCAACCGAGTTGTTACACTCCAAGCCGTTAGAGACTGGTAATACAATTTTCCATCTGGGTTCCAAATGGAATCCTTTGGTGGTGCAAGCAAGCATCGTCGAACATAATCGGAGCCAGCAACTATTAATTGAGCGAGAAAGTTAAGTGGCAGTTGCACAGCTACCACGTTGAACCACTGGAGGGACTTGAAGTCTATCCCTGCACGCCATACAGCAAATCCATGATTGTCGGCTTCGCCAAACATCCAAAGGAACGCATGGACTACAGCCAGAAAGCCCATGAAGCTGGCCCAAACACATATCCAATCCTCCCTGGTCTTTGGTCCTAAGGATTGGATTTTCTTCGTTACTGTGGTCCACGTTCGAAAGAGTCTTGCAACTATCAATGCTTTGATCCGTTTTCGACGATCTGAACTAGGTTTTGCTGCGCGAGATATGTGTAACGCCGGCTGTGAAACGGTGGGCTGCGAGCTAGTTGTGCGTTGGGGAGCACTTGCAATTGGCAAGGTTCCGTCAGGCGACTCGTCTCCCAAACCTGCAGTCGTCGGCGATTCTACCTCGAGCCCAGTGACGTCGATGGTTAATTCCTCAGTGCTTCGCATGATGAGTCTTGATGCTGGGTTAGCGTTCATCTCATCCCGATGTACTATGCTGATGTCGGTGTTATTGAAGACAAGGTTGAGGTGCGCAAGGCTGGTGGTGGTGGTGGTGCATCAACGATCAAACGACCGGAAGCCGGCAGGTATACGTAGTGTTTCCGCCTGTATACCCAAAAAGCAGGGCGCAAGGCAGACGGGGGTTGCTGCACGATGCAATCCTCGGAAGTAGTAAGGCAGAATGAGAACGAAACAAGGCAGACAGAGCCGGTGGCGGACATGGCTGCAGCTGTGGCTAAGAATGCTGACCTCTGGCGGTGTTATTGCGAAGCCTCACGAATCACAAAGCGAAGGGATCCTAGCCAGCCAACCGATCTCTTGGTATCACTAACATTAGAGGGCGTTGCTACTAGTTGATTCAGCTCTTGAAGGAGGGGAAGTATACCGATCTTATCAGGGTTGTCTTGCAATCCGTAGATTGCGAATTGCATCCTCCAAGTTAATGAAGGACCTCGCATTTCGAGGAAATGTCCAGGACTGGTACATCCATGTCACACGGAGTAGGCCGCTGCTGCGTTGTTGGGGAACACTACAGCCTTATAACCAACATTCGCGTAAAGATTGGTGGTCAACGCCTCATTACCGCATTCTTCCGATGTTTGATCTAGGTTTGCCGTGAGCGCGTCTTCAACCATGATTGGAGATGTTTGAACCATGGCGCCACGATTCTTCAAGATGGAGTGGCTTGGTTGGTATTCGTGACGTCTCATCGTAAAGCCCACTGGTTAAGGATACGGTAGCTTCTATGTCCAAGACTCTCCCTCCTAGACCGGAGCAGTCTTGTTGAATGGAGCCTTACTGTCATATTTTACACGACGCCCCTACGAAGGAGCTGGTTTTTGATTGAGGAATACTCATGGAGGTCAACACCCATACATAGCCCGCACCCAAAAGGCTTTATTAGGCTTCGTTATACCCTATAATGATACCCATACAGTATATAGCAACGTTTCAACGAAAGTGCTTAGGATCCTCACTAAGAACCAGCTCATTCGTAACGAGCAGCGCTAGCAACTCGGTCTCGACGGGACTCAGAGCGGTCGGAATGTTCAGTTCTTCTATCACGCACATGCTCAGGAAGGATGATATACAGGCAGTCTCGCAGACTGCTGAAGACCACTATACCCCGCGAAGGATTAGGCTTCGGTCCGACCAAAAATTCGGCGAACCCGAGATCAACTCCGATCGGGCACGGATGCGTGGATGCCTAGGCGCTGCCGCCCTCTGATTGGGCCACCTCGAACACTTATTGTTCCCACAACACTCCTCTTCTCAACGTCCTTAGTAACAAGGATCAGAACTATTTCTGCGACTACCCGTCTCTGGGCTCCACTTCGTTTGACAGCTCGAGCGGGCTTTTCTACTCGCATCTAACATTAAGAGGCAGCCCTTCACAGGTCAAGGTCAGGACACGCACTTGCCTCGCACCCAGGTGTCGTTGCGCTTCACAGACAGCCAAATTTGCTGGCAGTTGCGGAAAGCGTCAGCCTCATTCACACTCCACAGCAGACAACAAAGCCGTTCTTTTATGAGCGACTGCCAGGTGGACATCGAGGTGCCCAATTTGGTGGACACTAAAAGAGACCAGCATGGTATTCACATGAAACATATATGACCGTACTCGAGCAATTCACTAACCGCAATTCCAAACGAACGACAGACAACGCCTACTCTGAAGTTCCTTCTTTCATACAAATAGACCAAAAGCATTCAAGAACTACCAACGAAGTCGTTCCTGCACCGAAATCTCCAACCTTCTTTTGAATCGGCCATCTATCTGTAATCTAGCTTTGCCACCCAATCCTACCACAAGCAGCATACCGGTATCCGAAAATGTCTACGAAGCAATCTAGACTTATGGATCTATCCTTTCCGGCAGAGTTACTACTGAAGATCATACAGCAAATTCCGTTCGAAGCAAACCATTTGCGAGAACTATCTTTGGTCCATTCCCGGTTCGGGGAGCTGATAGCCAACTACGAACGCTCATTGGTACGTAAACTCCACACATAGCCCTTATCCAAAAGGCTTTCTTGGGCTTTGCTATACCTAAAAATAAGGTCTATGTAATACATAACAACCTTAAACGAAGGGGATTGGAATATTCCTTACTAAGAACCAGCTCCTTCGTATGTTTAGTGGCACCTTGTTTCCAAGACACCTCTGTGTCATGGAAGGGCCTGACAAGACATGGACACCCTCCTCCCTCTTGTTTTTAAGACGATTACTGACTTCGTACCCTAATCGTTAGACCAAGTCCTTCGCCTGCAGCCAGCTTCCCCATGCCTTCGCTGATTTCCCCTGCGGCGATTCGGACGTTTCCTTCGACTGGCTTTCGCAGTGCATCCGTCAATACGACATCGTGGATGATGTTATGGCGGTTCTTGTCTCAGACCTCAATTGTTTTGCTGTCGAGCGACACAACATGGCGCTAGCGAACACGGGACTGCTTCTTCTCTATCGGCTCAACTCAATGGGTACAGTCCTTCCGTAGCTCCCTTGAAAGGCATGATCTAATGACTTACTAGACACCTACACGAAGAAGATGACCTTCATCAACACCTTGCCACGCGATCCCCTGACAGCAATCTTTGTTGCGATCCAGTGCTCGAAGCTGACGGCTCGCTATCATGGCCAAGGTATCATCAACCAGCGCACGTACGGGCGATTCCTGGACGCCAATCACCTGGAGTTACGAAATGAGTTGGAATTCTGCTTCTCTGAAGGTGCAATGAATCTGGGTCCAGATTTCATTCACGAATCGCTTTACCACAAAGACACTTCTGAAACGTAGGTGAGCGAGACACGCCGACACGTACATTCATTGATACTGTGCAGAACATTGATGTGCCTATACCACGATCACGGCATACATGACTGGGACACCAACGTACCAGAAGGCGAATTCATGCCGCCCATCACAGAGGGTCCAGAACGCAATCCGGATTCCAAACCTCGGACACTGTACACCACGCTTTTGGAACGGATGGCAGATCTCATGGAGTCTCCGCTCGATGAGGTCGTGAGCAGGATCAATGAGGACGTTGAAACTGCTGATCATTCATTAGCCTGGCTCAGTCTAAGCAGCAAAGCAAGACTCATTCAAGGGCTGGATCTGGATTACGCTGATGAAGCCTGACTAGCTTTGGAAAAGTACCAACGACATCTCGCTGGAGAATGGGTATTACAGGCGGGTTGGATGAGCAGACGATTATGGGCATTGAACCCGCCGAGGGTTCTGAGTCCCACGTTGTGTAGATGGGAGTGCATGGAGGGTATGGATCCAATGTGGGGGTGAATTGCTTTTGTGGTATACACGGACCGGGGCAACTTGATGGCTATTGTCAGAAGAACGACACTGTATCACTTCGGGTGGAGAGCTTCATGGCCGTGGCACTCTTTTTTTACTTTGCTTTCCAAGGCATCTTTCATGTACTAGTAGTTACCCAGTACCAGAGAAAGAATACCCTAGAGCTATGGGGCTCCCTCAACTCACAATTGGCTATCAAAGAAGTAACACAAAGTAGCCTATCAAATACTTAAGTATTTTTTGCCAAATACTTCACTGACTATCCTCATCCTCTCCCCTATCCTCCAACCCTCAAGTACATCCTTCTACCTACAATATCTCAGGATACACATCCGTCCGCCTCAACAACGGCATCTCCCTCCTCACCTTCTCCAGCCCCTCCAAATCAATCTCCGCAACCGCGATCTCCCCCGCATCCAGCCCCCTCCCCCTGTCATCCTCCTCCCCACCCAACTCCGCAACCACCTTCCCCCACGGATCAACAATCATGCCATGCCCATAACTCCTCCTCGTCTTCTCCTCATTATGAAACCCCACCTGCGCCGCCGCAACCACATAACTCTGCGTCTCAATCGCGCGAGCCCTTAGCAGCGTCGCCCAATGCGCCTTCCCCGTCGGCACCGTGAACGCCGACGGATACGTCAGGATCTGAGCCCCACGGTGCCGCAGTGCGAGCCCGGGCTCCGGAAACCGCAAGTCAAAGCAGATGAGCAGACCGACCTTGCCGAGTGCCGTGGGGAACGGGTCCTCGAGCCGCGTGCCCTTTTCAACGGAATTCGATTCTTTCAATATGGGCCCGTTGCGGATTTCCACGTCGAAGAGGTGCAGCTTCTGGTACCGCTGAACGATGGCGCCCGTCGCGTCGATCCAGATTAGCGTGTTTTTGACTTTGGTCGGGGGGCTGGCGGGCTCGTGGATGCCGACGTTGATGGGGAGGCGGTGGGACGCGGCTTCGGCTTGCAGGCCGAGGACGAAGGGGGATTTGTCGATGGGTTGGCAGAGGGAGACGGTTTCGGTGGCTGAAGAGCCTATGTAGTCGGAGGCTTCTGGGAGGAAGAGGGCGGAGGCGCCGGCTGTGGAGGCTTTTTGGATGAGGGAGCGGCATTGGGCCAGGTTGTGGGTCATGGAGGATGTGCTGCATATTTGGCCGATGGCCTGGAACAGGTTAGAGAGATGGGATGAATGGATGCTACGGAAAAGCGTAGAAATCGTGTTGAGGATTGTCTTTAGTCTTCGACATGTAAGTAATCAGATGATATGGTTACAGTCTTCCAAGGTTCTCCTAGGTCGTCCAATGATCTTGAGAGCGATACGAAAGAATAAGTCCAGCAGTAGTAGAGAGAGTATCATTGAGGAGCAATTGCAAGATAACAAAACTCATGTAGCAATAAATATGACAGCTGTAAATAGAAATACTTCGTTTAGAAATTGGCACAGGTGCTGTACGATGGTCGTTGTCTTTCTAGAAAGGATGATATGACGATAGTACTTACTGCTAGAGGCATTCTAAGGGATTTCATCAGAGTTCTTAAGGTTTCAATTTGAGCTGCAGTTGGTGCACGAATACTACTTCTTGTGAATCATTGTGTGAAGCGGCATCGGGATATCGCCCTATGACGCTAAGCCGCATCTGGACATCATAAGAAGCTACACCCTTGACAGCATATAAAGACGTAGTGGACTCGCACAAGTGGCATGCATTGCGTGCTTAAGCTATAAGCTCGGTCGTGCGCGTCAATGACTGTCCGAGTGACCAATCTTACCGTGCTCTGCCTGCTGTACGCGTACTCGCATTAGCTCTGGGGTGACGTGAAATCCGGGTGCACGGGCCAGGGCCATGTTTGTTTCAACCTGGCCGTCCACAAGTGCACCTTGAGTATCCGAGCTCGAGCCTGGCCGGGCTACACATTCACTGTGCCACGGACCGCCCTTGCTACACCTCTCACTGCTCCAGCATACAACCTGCTGTGTCCTCGGGATCCGGCAAGGCTCGTCGTCCCTGTGCGCTGCCCTCGTTTGTGCATAACACGAGTCTTAGCCTTCATCCCCCACGTCTGGCGGCGCATTCCGCACTCGCAGGTACCGTTCTGCTACCAAACTGGCCTCTTGCGCCCTCGAAACATGAACAAACCGAGACGGAAGACCAACGTACGGTGATCGTCAGAAAGAGTCAACCCCGTACCACCATTCGAGGCTAGCCGCGGGTCAGCAAACACAACCACGACGACGGCGCAATGAGCGGCCAGCCAGGCTCACGATGGGGAGGCTTCCTCTCAGGAGCCGTCGCAAACCTCGAGTCGCGACTTGACACCATACTGGATGCCACTCCGCAGGTAGCGCAAGCGGGGGCGAAGCAGGACAATGTTGAGAAACCCGGCGTGGAGAATAAGACACTGCAGGTCGAGCAGGGTGTTTCCCGCAGCTCCTCGCGGAGCAGACCCAATTCGAGGCTGCAAGATCGACTGGCCAAGGCAGTGAATAAGAAAACTGACGGCAGCCCCCGAGCTTCGTCAGACCTCAGTTCGCGCCCCGAGAGCCCAGCTCTGAAGAGCCCAGCAACAGCCCCCGACGCCAGCAGGATGAGCATCGACTCTAAGGCGTCGGAAGGGCCTGCTGCGCCAGCGGTGCCCACTACAGAAGATCATGATGCTGCTACGGCGGAGGACGCAAATGCGGAAGCCGTCCCCAGGACATCCACTGAATCCAACCAAATAGTGCAGACCCCGCCTATAGTATTAGAACAACTGCCGACAATGGCTGTTCCATCGATGCCAATACCAGCAATTCGAGCTCCCGAGGCTACGTCGCCCCGGCAATCAATAGACAGTACACCTTCTCGACCCTCCATAGACCTCGGTGCCTCTGCAGAGCAAGAGCCCCCCACCTCAAACTCCCCCGATCTCGTCGAGGCTGAACTGTCTGCGCTCCAGAAGGCGCACGAGGAGACAGTCCGCGAACACCGCGATGAGCTCAATTCGCACCTCGAACGGATCGATGCATTACAGTCCAAACTCACCTATCTCTCCCAACAACTGGCATCATCTGCAAAGGCTGCATCGTCTGCTTCAGACACGGCTCCAGCTGGCAAGAAGCTGGCAGAAAAAGATGCACAAATTTCAGCGCTCATGGAGGAAGGACAGAAGCTCTCGAAAACGGAATTGAAGCACTTGACTACCATCAAGAAGATGCGCACAAAGGCTCAGGAGACTGATAAAGAGATCACCCTCCTGAAACAGCGATTGTCTAAAGCTGAGAAGAGTATTGGAGAGCAGACCGACAGGGCAAAGCGTGCCGAGGCAGCAGAAAAGGCCGCACAGGAGAAGCTGAAGATTGTAGGAAAGATCGAGAAGGACATTGACATGATCCGCGCTGAGCGAGAAGAGGCTGGCTTGACAATAGCGGAGCTGCGGAGACAGCTTAACGATGCAGTAACAAGGGCAGACGACGCAGAAAAGAGAGTTCAGGCCGGAGCTTTGGAAGCAGAAAAGAGGGTGACCGCGTCGCTAAAGGATGACATCGAGAACCTGAGGATAGAAAAGAAGCTAGCCGAAGAGCGCGGCAAGCGGGATCTGCAGGAGGCTCGAGAGGAGACTAAACGTCAGCAGGAAAAGGCAAATGTTGCGGAGTTGGAATTGCGTGGCGAGATTGCTGTATGCCCCTCTTGACGTCGCTAATTACGATATCTAACTGACACTTGACCAGAACCTCGAGACAAAACTTGAATTACTCCGAAGCCGCTCGGAGGAGGTGTCTTCCTCTGCGACAGGGGATTCGCAGGTCAAGCTCCTCCGCCAAATCGAAACCTTGCAGACTCAGTACGCACTCGCGTCCGAAAACTGGCAAGGTATCGAGAGCACGTTAACATCCAGAGTTGCGGCACTTGAGCAAGACCGCGATGAAACCGCGAAGCGCGAATCTGACACCAGGCGCAAAGCTAGGGACGTGAACTCCAAGGCGAGGCGTCTCGAAGACGAGCTCGAGACCATCAGTGATCGTGCAAGAACGCTCGAGCAAGATCTCACGGAGCAGCGCAACGCAGCCCAGAAATCACAAGCACGGCTCACACAAGCAGAGGCCGCAGCCCAGGAAGCGCGCGCAGATCTCGAGCGAGAAAAGCAAGTTCTCGAAGCCGATTTCCGGCAAAAGCTCGAAGAGGAGAGGAACAGATGGCGAAATGAAGTCCCAACTCCGCATGCGCTCCCACAAGAAAACTACCTCCGCGCCGATTCACCTTCGGCCTCGAATCGGAGGCACTCGCCAGATCCTATCAACGTATATGGCCGAAGAGCCTTGCCGCGCTCCATTACAACAGATGTGCCGCTATCGCCAATGGACCGCATGCTCCTAGACGACCGGCGACCTAGCAGTGCTCGCACAAAATCTACACAAAACGTGCGCACTCCTGAGATTGGCACCCCGCATCGCCAAAACTCGATACCATCCTCACTTTCCAACCTCAATGGAGCCTCTGCGTCCAATACTCCGTCTATTCATGCCTTTGACCATGACGAGGCTTTCGAGAATATGTCCACGCCACAGCGAACTATCAACGATATGATCTCTGTGTCCACCGTCGGCGCGGGCCCTTCCGTGCAGCTCGTCGAGCGCATGAGTGCTGCAGTCCGGCGGCTGGAGTCCGAGAAGGCTACGAGTAAAGAGGAAATGGCGCGGCTCGTCGCTCAGCGCGACGAGGCGAGAGAGGAGGTCGTGGCGCTGATGCGCGAAGTTGAGGAGAAGCGGGCGCAGGACCAGAGGGTCGACAAGCTGGAGACGGAGCTCCAGGCTATGAACGAGCGGTATGACACTACGCTTGAAATGATGGGCGAGAAGAGCGAGAGGGTGGAGGAGCTCGAGGGCGATGTTGCGGATCTGAAGAAGATTTATCGCGACTTGGTGCAGACGATGAAGTAGACGGGTATCTGGTATTTTAGAGGGCCGGGACGGGGCTGGCGGTTTGCATCGGTGGCGTTTTTCAGCTGCTCGGTTTTGGAGACTTGTGGTTTCTTTCTCTTCGATTATCTTTCTACCATTGTCTGTCTGCAATGGAAGCATTCTTGACCCCATTTTGTAAAACCATCTTGTAAGAGCCGAAAATCCAGGGGGTATCCGTCCCAACGCTATGCTATGCTATACTATGCTGTGCCTTGCCTTTCCATGCCATGCCATCCTATCCCATACCATACCATACCATACCATACCATACTATATCATCCTACATCGCACCACCTCCTCCTCACCCTCACCCTCCTACTCCAAATCAATCCCCTCCCGCTCCGCACTCTGCACAATAAACCGCCTCGTCTTCGCATCAGGACAGTAATCCAACGCCGTCTTTCCCTCACCATCCACCTTCTCCCACTCGGCGCCCGCCACCAAAAGCACCAGCGCCGCATCCCCATGGCCCTCGCTCACCGCATGATGCAGCGCCGTCATACCATCCACATCCGCACCATTCACAGCGCTCTTCCCCGGCCCCAACAACAACCGCAGCATCGGCACACTGCCTACCGCCGCCGCCCGGTGCAGCGGTACCTGGCCCCGCCGGTCCTTCACCCGCGCTGAGGCCCCCGCGGCTAGCAGCTGCCGCGCGATGTCGAGCGCGGCTTTGCTGGCTGCGAAGTGCAGCGCTGTTTGCCCGGCAACGTTCTTCGCGTTCACGGAGCTCGATTTGGAGAGTAAGAGGGTAACGGTGGCGTCGCCGTCGGCTTCGCGGCGTGAGCAGGACATCATGAGGGGCGTCCAGCCTGAGGCGTCGCTGGCGTCTGGGTCGAAGGTGGGGGACTGCATCAGCAGGGTTGTTATAGGTAGGTGGTTGTAGGATACGGACCAGTGGATTGGTAGGCGGTCGTCGGGGTCGCGGAGGGTCGCGAGGCGTGGGTTGGCGGATAGGAGGGCTTCGGCGCGGGATGCTGGGGGTGAGTTGGTATTGAGGGAAGGAAGATGGGGGGGAAGATAGCCAGGGTGGGTTGGGTGATTGGAAGAGGAGAGAGGGGGGAAACGTACTTTGGCCCTCGCGGCAGGCTTCGTGGATGGCGTATTTGGCGTTGGGGTCTTCGGCCATGGTGGGTGAGGTTGTCGAGATAGGGTATTTTGGCGCGAAGAGTGGGTTTTGGAGGCGTGTGCCTGGAAGTGGAGGATACTGATGGTGATTCGGTGGGGACGCGGGGTTGTGTTCTGCCGGGGCGGTGACGGATGACGCGTGCTGGAAATACTCCCTGTGTTGGAATTCGGGGAACAGGTAGATGGTTCCATAGTCATCTTAAGTTCTGTTACATCTTTAGAGGTCACATCAAAGAATGATAGTATCTGGTGTCTCAAAAAGATGAAAGTCCAGGACTGTGCGTATCCGCGATTCTCTAGCAAAACTCTCGACTGATTCCTGCATACTGTGCGGGGGGTTGCTATGGTGAGACTTTCCAACGCCTTTGGACGATTTAAAAGGTCAATTTTTCCTAGACTGTGTATGGTGTCTACATGTACTTCATTGATAATTCATGGAGTTTCTGTTCCGGTGTCAAGGTTACCCAGTGTCCTTCATATACGTTCCTCGCGGATATCGTGTACCTTGCTTAAATATCATACCAGAACGTGAACAACATCTCCCTCGTGTACAGTAACATCGTTATGCTGGTCAAGATTGCCATCTCGTGGGAAGTGCATCTCCATATTCGTTCCGAAGGGAATCTGGAACGTATTCTTCTGGACTTGTCACGCAACGATCTGGATCGACATCATGCTCTACGTCGCGTTCAGTCTGGTGAGCTTGTTCAGCTGCGTTCCTCGGTAGAAGTTTTGGAACGAGACGATGCCTAGACGATGTGTCAATGTTTTGTGCAGACAGCGAGGAAATCATCGGTTGAAGTGAGCAATGACCTTCTACAGGCTCGTGATTGAGTAACAAGCACGTACAAGGTTTGCGAAAGGCCACCGCTTTCCCCGAGTAGATGCGTAGTTGCACTGCTCGGATGTTGCCTCTTAATTAGCTAACGCCCGCACGAAAGCAGTCACACACGCCTTCAGCAGCCCGCCCCGGAGAAGGGAAGCCTGAAGATAGCTGACCGCCCAGCATTTGTGCCTTGCGACCCGAGAACTCGTCCAATACCCTTTTGTCATACCGCCTTCATCTTGCTTTCTGTGAAGCTAGTGGGCTTTTTACTCCCCGTGCGCTCTCTATTGGGATATTTCACGAAAAGTCTCTCCAAGAAGACCATGCGCACGCTTGACCTACCGTCCTCACGTGCTACAGTATCCGTATCCATCATTGACTCTACAGCCTGTGCCTACAATCTTCCCTGCGCAAACCTGTTCTGGCCACCTTTCAAGGGACTACACACGCTAGACATCTGCTCGTACGCTTTCCTGCTTCGACACGGAACTGGTGATGAATGCCGCCATGTCTTGTTTGACCTTGGAATCCGCAAGGACTGGCAAAATCTCGTGCCTTCAATGGTATCGAGGCTGAAGGAGTGGGATGCCACCATAAAGGTGGAAACACATGTTGCGGACATAATGCAGAAGCAAGGGTTGGATCTTGCTCGGATTGAAGCAATTGTCTGGAGGTAGGTCCAATCTTAATCTTCCCTGAGCAGCTCTTTGCCTACTAATGCCTTCACCAGTCACCTCCATTGGGACCATACAGGGGATCCGTCCACATTCCCACCAACGACGAAGTTGATCGTGGGGCCTGGGGTCAAGGACCGATACATGCCCGGATGGCCGAAGGTCGACGACGCTGGGTTCCGGGAGTCAGACATCGCCAACCGACAGGTCGTCGGTCTCGAGTCCGAAGATTTCGATAAGACTGTCGGCGGATTCAAAGCTCACGACTACTTTGGAGATGGTAGCCTGTATCTCCTGGATGCACCCGGGGTGAGTGGAATCGTTTCTGCTATCTCGCTGCATTCTTAACCGCATTGCAGCATGCCCTCGGACACCTCAATGCACTTGCACGAACGAGTGCAGAGCCAGAATCCTTTGTCTTCCTGACTGCAGATAGTGTGCACCTCGGCGGCGAGATTCGTCTCTCGGACGCGCTGCCGCTGCCCGACCCTGTCGAAGTTCCGGGCATTGTGCCTTGTCCCTGTCCAGCCGCGGACTTGACAAACATACATCCCCTTCACTCGGCAACTAAGCCATTTCTAGGCCTGGATCCTAGTTTTCCTGAGCATCTGGAAGATGCAGAGCATACGATTGAGCTGATTCAGAAATTCGATGCCGACGAGAGAGTCTTTGTTATTTTTTCGCATGATACCTCTATCTATGACGTTGTCGACTTCTTTCCAAATACGGCAGACGATTGGAGATTGAAAGATTGGAAGAAGCGCGGGATGTGGACGTTCTTGACACATCTGCAGAAGACTGCTCGAGCGGACTAGGGATAACGAAGGATGTGAAGGTTATAACGGGAAATGGCTTCATTCAGCACCAAGCGCACGTTTTGTAGTCTTCCATCATCTACGTCAACGCTTCAGGTACGTTTCGAGTCCCTCATCTGCCTTGAATGGTCTAGTGAAGTCACCAAATCTGATAGTGTAAACGTTGAGTACGCTAGTAGGTCCAGGGCCGAAGGGGCGGGGAAAGGGGCAAGACGGACTTACTTTTGGTTGTCTACGGATCGTTCATGTCTTAGATTTTAGGCGCTTGTCTTTGGAAGGGGCGTCGTGTTCTTACTTACCGCAACAACTTGTTAAAAGCCTCCAATTCGATGCTAGCAAAGTTTATATAAATATTTTCGTTGACATCCTCTTGGTCTTTATAATTTAAACCAAATCCAAAAAAATTGGCCATTTCTACATTGCACTACTAATTATAGACTCGCTTATCTTTTCGGAATCTCAACCTCGTGGTCATGGAGTTTGGCCGATAGGGATCACAGCTTCAGTGCTAGTGAACACTCATTCTGATTGCGTCGTACTCCCAATTCAAACTACGTAGAACTCAGAATCGAACAGTAGGAGAATGATTCCATCCTGAACCCCTAACTCATCCTTTTAGAAGCGAACACAGAAAGACGTTCACGCCTCTCATTCCCACCATCTCAACAATTCTCCCTTGACCCCCATCCACCACCACAAAACGCTCAACGTTTACACTCGCTCAAAACACTCAAGACAAACCAGGGACGCTCAGCCCCAAACTCTTCATAGAAAGCGCCACCGCCGAAGCCTTAAGATTCGCCACATTCCCCGGCAGCGTAAGAACATTATCCGTATAGCTCGTCACCGTAGTAATAAGATTCGACGGGTCCGGCGACGCGGGCAGCGTCTTGATGAACGCAAGGTCCGACGCGGGGATGCCAGCGGACGCCTGCTGCAGCGCCGGCAACGTCATCAGCGTGCCGAGGTCCTTGAATTTCCCGGGGTTGATGGCGGCCAGGAGTTGCAGGACGGCGAAGGTAGGCACGCTGTCTTGCACGACGGGTAGCTGGAAGACGAAGTTGGGGATGATGCCGTTGAGCACGGTGAGGATGTTGCCGGTTACGGAGCCCAGTCCGTTGCCGCCGGGGATGGCGATGTTCTTGCCGATGGAGCCGACGAGGGCGGCGACGTCGGGGGAGACGCCTGTTTTGTAGTGTTAGGTGTGCATGGAGATGGGTTAGGTGTGAATGTACGTACCTGGGATGCCACTACCAACCAAGGAGCCGATGCCGACTCCTGGAATACCCTGGGATAGGGATGGAAGGGCAGTGCTGCCAGTGCTAGGGACAGGGACGCCGAGCTGACGCCTCTGAAGCTCTGGCACTTCAAACTCGGCAGTGCGCTCAGCAAGGTGCGGGATGTCGCGTTGCGCGAGTGTAGACACGGGCAGGGATGGCGCGAAGAGGGACATGGGGTCTTTCTTCAAGAGGCCGAGGAGGGTGGCAATGATGCCAACGCCTAGTCCTCCAACCGGGTCGGTTCCCTGGATCTGTAGATACGGATTAGTATCACAGACACGTGGTAGAAGCGTTCTTGACTTACGCCATTGAGGGCATAGTAGGGGTTGAGGTTCGGAGCGACCTTGCCAACAGTGTTCGTCACCCCACCCACGGCATTGTTAGCAACGCCGCCGACAATGGGAATGCCAGAAGCCGTCTGCGAAACGGTACCAAGCGGATCAGAGACAGCGCCGCTGACAGGAGCAGTAGCACCCGATACAACTCCCAAGGGACCATTCGAGCCGGTCACAGCACCGAGCGGAGATGAGCCTCCAGTAAGACCAGACGTCGATCCGCTAGCTACACTGGCAACGGCACCGAGAGGTGAAGAGGTACCCGCGAGTCCTCCAGCAATTCCTGAAGCAGCTCCAGTCAGTCCAGAGGCTGGACCTGTGACTCCAGATACGATGCCAAGAGGCGCAGAGCCTGAGGTAACGGCTCCAGTCAAGCCACCTACTGAATTTGCGGCGTCAGCGAGGGGATCAGTAACAGCGCCAAGAGGTGTGCCTGAAGTGACGACACCGAGAGGTGATGAGCTTCCTGTTGTTTTATCAGCGACATTCGCGACTTGATCAAGAGAAGAGGACCCACCACCGAGAAGACCGCCAGTAAGCGAGCTCAATGTCCCTCCCGGAATAGCAGCAACTGGAGAGGGAGTTGGAGATGACGAAGGCTTTGCCGAAGAGACCGCAGGCAGCAACTGTCTCTTCCCGATGGGGAGACCATTGGCGACGCTTCCTACCGCCGGGAGACTTCCTACATTGGGTGCAACGCCTCCTACGTTCGGAAGACTGGGTACGACGTTGCCCACATTGGGGACAACACTTCCAACGTTGGGTATACTTGGCACAGGGCTTCCTACGCTTGGCAGGATACTCGATACAACGCCGGGGACCTTGGTAAAGGCGGCGAGGATCAGATTTACTACTGAAGCACCCACCTTACATACGGCCTGATAGACTGGATCTGTATCGGGAGTTGGCGGTACTGCGACGCTCCCTGGAAGTGGCAAAGAACCAAGACTGCCGACAGGAGGATTAGGAGTGGATGGAATGCCATCACTAACAGCCGGGAGGACTCCCCCGGGAAGAGCCAAGCTGTTCAGGATATTGGCTGCACCTGGAATTGTGGCTCCTGCGAGTGGCGGAGCATTAGGAACAGGGAGAGGCGGGGCGCCAACAGGAACAGGGAGAGCTTGGACAGGGTTCGGGATAGATAGAGGTGGAAGACCATTAGGAACAGGTAGCGGTGGAAGACCATTAGGCACAGATAGAGGTGGAAGGCCATTAGGTACAGATAGGGGCGGAACTCCACCAGGAATCGACACAGGCGGGACTCCACTAGGAACTGCTAGGGGTGGAAGTCCACCAGCAACAGCCGGGCTAGGAACAGCACCACTAGGGACCGCAAACGTAGGCGCTGCAGGAGGAGTGACAGAAGGCAGTGTAACCCTGGTCAAAGGATTATTGATCGCCACCCCACCACCCAGAGAGGCAGTGAGGATAGCGTTTCCTGAAGTATGTGTGAGTTTATTCTCCTACCCAGACTCTAGAATTTCCACCCACCAAGCTGCGTGGAAGCTCCGGCAGATAGCGGTAAGACTCCGGCCACGGGAGTGCCTATTGGGATGATTGGAGCAACGGGAGCAACGGCTACGTTAAGGACTGGGCTGGCCACGGGAGGTTTGATCTGAGGCGCGGCTTTGGCGCCAGCGGCGAAGCCTAGAGCTAGGAGGCTGAGAGCTGCCATGGTGGTCCTCGGCGAATTGGGATGTCGATGAATGATGAAACGACTGGGACTAATGACTGATGAGGAGTGACCCTAAAGATGGGCGGCCGATGGTATGGAGAACCTGCGAACCTTGAGGGCTATATGGAGGAGCTGGTATTTATCAAGGAATATCTAGCCAGCAGTGACAAGGCTTCGGAGGCCTCCGCTATGGCCTATAATACCACTTGCATGGCTCTATGCGACGTCGAAGCAAGGTGCTTGAATTTACCTTAACACCAGCTCCTTCGTAGGGATCCAGGTAATTCGCCATGTAACGCTCCTGAATCGACATTCTTGCAGTTGGAAGATGTAAGGATATCTTTTGATGCATTTGCTTTCCTATCTTAGCAAACCAGGTCTGCACGCCCAGGTGCATGGAATGTTCACAACTACCAAGTTGCTGAGTAAGACCGCCTGGAGTCTTTTCGCCCAACTCAAGCAGTCAATGCTGGAACCGATCGAGATGCGACACATTGCATATCTCATCTCCTGGTATTGAGAGGTGCTTTGGTGGTTGGATGTTGAGGCTACGCCATATAGTCATGCACTGACTGCCGGCACTTTGCTCGTAGACACCGCTCGTGGCTTGTGCTACCTCTGTAGTAACAATCGACCACATGAGAAAAGCAGCTCGATCCACATCGCGCCATCTTGAAACGAGCGGCCCGCTCATCGCTGGGAGAGGCTCGACAAATCGTAGTCGTTGTTCTACATTCTTCCAAGCGGGGTTGGAATGGGCGGGCCCCAAGAGACTGGTTGAACGAGTTCGTAGCAACCCAGTGATCCCAGTCTTTCCAGCTATTGAATTGCGTGCGAACGAGACGTGGTCGACGCTACGCTTACCATTAGTCAGAGAATTCGATGGCCGAATTTCGGCTCGGCCTCATTCTTTGAGAAACATGTAGTGCTTAATCAGTTCAAGTTGGACAAGTTGTCAGGAGCAAATCATGATGCCGAAGGAGTACCATGATTTCCTCTGGGGGCGAATCCTCTGCCCCCTCTCCCGATGGCTTGCGGCCCGCGAGGCTCGCGGATAGGCTGCTGCACATCATTGGCGGTCTCTGCAAAAGTTCCATTCGCGTCTTTCTTCTGTTGATAGATGGAGTTGGGCCTCGGCGAGTACGAGGGGTCGTACAGCTGCCGTCCTGTATTTGCAGGGCGGGCGGGCGACTGCTCATTGCTGGACCTTGGTTGACTGTCGCGGCCTCCTCGTCCTCTCCCCTTGCCTCTCGTTTGTTTGCTCGGGGATGCGCCCCGTGAGTCACCGCTACTGGGCGCTGGAGAGCCGAACAGCTTCTCCCGAGCTTCAGCATATTTGCGTTGTTTTTCGGCGCGCTCCTTTTGGGCGCGTGCTTGTCTCTCGGCAAAGGATTCTTCGGCCTTCTTCCGCCGTTCCTCCTCGCTGTCGTCCTCGTCTAACGCCAAACCCGCCATTCCAGCGTTCACGTCGTTGCGCGCGAGAACTTGCGGAGGGGGCTTGCGGCTCAGTAGGGTGACATTGGGCTTGAACGTGGTTTGCAGAGGCACGCTTTCGCGGGCTTGGAGGAACAGCATCGGCTGCGGATTTTCCCTGATGCAAGCCTTGTCAGTCCGGTACGACCAGTGCTAGCGGGTACGTGCACATACGCTGATTCCCATATCTGGCGGTTCGACTCCGCGTGCTTGGCTTTCCGCTCCGCTTTAGACATGTTCGCTCCAGTTCGGGGTGTCTCGCTGCTTGTGGGAGGCGCTGATTTCTGTGACGTGTCAGCGATGGACTCCTTGGTGGTGTCGAAGAATAGTATACGTCGGCAAGTGACTCCCAATCATCGTCCCAGGCGTCGGGGACCGCATCTTGCTTCGGCATTGTAGTTTCAGTGTATACGACCTGTGTAAAAAGCCAAATGAGTCGTCGAATCCCGCAGCAGAGCACGCGACGATGGAGTGAGGTTGGTGGAGAGTGAGCAGTGCCGGGATGCGCACGCGCTTAAGACGACCAAGCTTTCGCTTATCGCGGGAGCTAAGCGCTGGATCGCGGCTCGGGCTGCCCTTGGCTGGAGCGACATTCACGGCTGCCTCGCAACTGTTTGCTATCACTTTAGGCTGTGCTTGGCTCCCTTCGGGCAGGTACCACCTCACACCGGTCGCGACTTCTTATAACACCCCTCCCAGCTCGCCCTTTGTCTCCACCTGAGTAGCTTTGCCATGTCAGGTAATCGCAAGCCCCGAGCTGTCTACCCCACCAAAGCAATCAAGAGACTGAAAATGGCAGACGCGGACGGTGACTCTACCATGCACTCCTCGCCGGAGCTCGGTGCGGATGATGAGATGTTCCCGGATGAAGCTGGTCCCAGTACTCCACGCAATGCCGCCACCTACGCCCTCGATCCCGCCTCGGAGCTCTCCCCACCAAACTCACAAGGTCCTTCCAATCTCCCTCGCGACGACACCTTCTCCGCAGCGCTGTCAGGAAGCCCTTCTTTGAATCAAAATGGAAAACGCGTGCTCGCTCCGACCTCTACTGGATTGTCCCAGAATGCGCATACAGACGCAGAGACGGGTTACCAGTGGTCCAAGCCCGAAGATCAACCAGGGTGGGAGTGGAAGAACACTCGCGCGAGGGAGGATGAGGCGAGGTCATTGGACCAGATAGTTGGGTTGGGTTCCATGATCAGGAGTGAGCTTGAAATGGTTATGTTCTGTCTATATGGCTTTCGCTAATGATCACAGCTCGATACGGTGACCCACTGGATCCGACCGTGCCTGCCAAACGGCGCTGAATCGATGCCTGGTTGAAAAACACCTATTGCTGCATCCAGCGAAACGTACATCGTTGATCTGGTGGAAGCACGACATCAATCTGAAGATCTAGCTCGCCATTGGAGCTTGCAACAAAGCAACCAGCATTGCTTGGCAGCCTTCTGTCTCTGATGAAGCATAGAAACATTGGTGGGAGGAGAGTTGGAGAAGGAAAGTTTACGACAGGGTATATAGATAGGCACCGTAGAAGGTGCCAGTCAATCCAAGTTCCACGATATTGATCGTGCTCTGGAGTAACAACTCCGCAGTGGATATAGTGACCTGATGCCCAGCTTGATACCTAACGCCACCCTATGCGATGAGTTATATCCCCTTCTTTCTGCATGTCGTACGTGTCTTAATCGCTTTCATCGCCATCTGCCATTTCGTCATCTGATGCCTCACTATCCCGTACCTCAATCGGATCCTCTGCCAAGCCCTCGTCAGCGGGTTCTTCCTCTTCTACTTCATCATCGTCTCCTTCATCTTCATCCTCTGGGACTTCTTCTGCCGCTTCATCGGGCTCGACCTCCTCTTCAGAGCCCGTCGCGTGCTCCCCATTGTCTCCACTTGACCTCCTCGCTCGCTTTGTGGGTGGAGAGTCGTCGTCTACAGCGTGCCCATTCACAGCGCGGGGTGGCGCATCGCCGGTATCCTTCTGAGCCTTCTTCTCCTCCCGCACCTTCTTCCTGTACGAGTTTCGCTTGTCTGCCTGTATCGACGTGAACTTGGCGACTTCAGCCTCGAGGCGCGGGAGGAAGGACTCGAATTCTAGCTCCTGCATGGCGTCGAAGACGTCTTTGGGCATGACCGTCTTCTTATTGCTGCGTGCTGCATTCTCTGCGGCGCTGTTCGGAATTGTAAGCTCAATCCTTCTGCAATTGCGTTGTTGGGTGGAGACCGTACTGCGATGTGAGGTAGTTGACGAATACAGTTGCGCTTTTCGACATTGCGAGGACTGCATCTTTCTGTATCTGTGTGTTTGGTGGTAGCACGCCTTTCGCAAGCCTTTGCACAATCGAACGGGGAAGGTTGAGGTCCTGCGACTGTTAGCAAACGCACGTGTCGAGGTCGATAAATGTAGGTACCTCAATGCTCAAGCCGTCCTCCCGGAGGCCTTGCCTTGCAGAGTCATCAGGCGAGGCGGCCGAGGCGTTGCTCTTTCGCGCGGGCATCCTGCGAGCGAGAGGTTTGCTGTATGGGTGAGCAGCTTGGATGTCGTCTCGGTATCAGTTTCCTTCTATAAGTGCCTAAGATACAGTAGCGACGCGTGAAGGCGCGTCATTTTGGTGGAGAGGCTTGGCACCTCCGCAAGAACACCGCATCTTCAACTTGAGATGCGCGAAGTAATGAACAACGAAATCACTTGGGTCCAAATAAAGGATCTCAGACCCTCTCGACCTGATATTACATATGTTTCCTTGGGCTTCTCGAGAAAGCAGACGTCGTGATTTGAGACATCCTCCAAGGCTGGCCAGGTAAGCTTCGCTCAGATGGCAATCGAAGCCTGACGCTTTACCCGAAGCCCTTGTCAAGATGCCTCAGGTGATGTCAAAATCTGGAGCAACTACCACAGGGTCGTCAGGCGATTTTCCGGCTCGCCACAAACAATAAGCACAGAAAGAGGCTTGACCGGGCCCTGTTCTACTACTTTAGACTTGCTCTAACAGGTATAACAGCTGAGCGGAAAATTGCTTGCCAGCCCTGTGATACACATCCGAGAACACTTACCTCGACTGAGGGTCCAACATTTGAATTCAGATGACCCGATATGAGTGAATATCACGTGGATGGCTTATCTTATCATTGGAGCAAGTTGACCGAAGTGACCCGTGCCTAAGCCACTCCAGTCCATTCCAAGATTCGGCGCACCAGATCCTCGTGTCGGCCTTCACCGGAATCCTTCGTATCTAGGAATCGAAGAGCATACCACAGTATGGTTATCCTTCCGCACCAGTTTCCTTTTTGAGAACGACTACGCTGTGCAGGCTTTGATAGTGTCATACAACACAACAGTAATGCGTACAGTCCCCCCCCTGCTCGGATTGTTAGCGCTGTGGAGCAGGCAGGGGAGCTGGCAGGGTATCTAACAGGGGGGTAACAGGAGGGTTTCTAAGGATATTAAATATTGTTATTGCCTTAGTTTTATATATAGAAGATAATACTATAAGTTCTAAAAACCTCTAACTAATATCTAACGCGTAATAAGTATATATTATTATCCTACTAGTAGAAGAATAGCTTTATATAAAAGAAAATTAGAGTATACTTTAAAGTTTACTAAAATACTATTTTTTTTTAGCTTTCTATAAATAGGTAACCCTATTTAAAAGAGCTTTTAGATAGAAATTAAATAATATAATAGCTAATTAACTTATTATCTATATAATACTTAATATAAAGTAATAGTAGAAGAACTAGTATATAATTACTATAGAGCTAGATATTATCTATAGTAATAATACTCTTACCTTAGTATTTAAGTAATTTATATACTATTAATACTATACTACTAAAAAGCTATTTATTATTTTTTAGTAAAAGATTAATTATTTTATATAGGCCTATAAGTACCTTTATTAGATAAAAATAAATTAGAATAGAATAGTATAAATAGATAAAGTTAACTTTATACTAGAGTAGAGAGAAATATATATAATATACTATATAAAGAAGGTCCTCTATACTAACTACTTAGTACTATAATATAAAGAATACTTAAAATAGATAGTATAGAGAATTATCTTTTATAAAGCTAAAAGCCTCTTTATTATTATAGAAAAGAACTAGAATACTAAAGATATACTTAATAGTACTAGATTTTAAACTTATATTCTCTTTTATATTATTATATATAAGTAAACCTATAAGTATTATATTATTAAAGATAGTAATATACTATATATAAAGAACTCTACTAGTATATACTATAGTAAGCTTACTAAAAAGAAGTTTAGATAGTAGTATATTATTAAAATTAAATCCTCTACTAATAGCCTAAATTTTAATTCTATAAAGTATATTTAAAAGATTTTTAAAGATAAAATATATAACTAAATACCTAAGACTAAGAAAAAACTAAAGTAGTATCTTATAGAGAAGTAGTAACGTACTTCACGGGCGAGCGACTTACACGGGCGAGCGACTTACTCTGCCAAGCCCCTACTAAAATGTACTATCACCTATAGTATAACGCGATGTCTTAACCACCTAACAAGCTACCAGAATTAAACAAAGCTCGATTACAGCTTGCGCTTTAGGCTATTAAACAAGACGCGACACTATTACAAAAACGCGCTGCAGCTATCTATAACGTTCCTTAAAAGTCGATTAGCCAAAGACATGCTAGAATCGCCTTTTAACGCGACTATACGCCTAACTTAATAAAGCTATTAAAGATAGAGGAGCAGGTAGTAATTTAGCATATACTTGACCTAAATGCGCGAGGCTTCTTGCCTTGGCTTGCTGCTGTTAAAGATATAGCCGACTCTTTATTAGCTAAGTAGTACTACTACCCTATTAGCTAGAACTAGGCTTTAACCTTTATAAAGCGTTAGCTAGAGCTTATAGTAAAGTTTAA